>VWPU01017043.1:32486-45516 GCA_013398955.1 Callaeas wilsoni | reverse complement strand
AAAAAAAAAAAGTTAAAATCCTAATAATTTTTAATGCTCAATGCCCCCATGAAGAAAAGGAGAACAGAGACAGTGTCCTGATGCTGTTTCCTTTGGTCTTCCTCGGGTTCTTTTCACTTCCTCTGGAAAATCTCCTTTGAGACAAGGAGATGTATGACGTAACACTGACAAAACTGTGATCACCAGTGGTGATGTCATCCAGGAAAAATCCCAACGGTTAGGTGGCAGGAGCTGCCCACTTTGCAATGCTGGACAGCAAGATGTTCTCGGGTGGTTGATTTGCATTGGATGTTTCATGCATTTCTTATTTGCTAAAGTAGGTGATCATCAGTTTCCAATGACTTGTTTTGACCTTATTCAATGGAAAATGAGGTGCTATTTCTGGCATGCTTATGAACCTACTGTTTAGTCCTAAAAGTTTTGCAAGAAAAGGGATAATAAATAGTTATTCACTTCCACTGAATAGCTTTGTAGATTATGTGCTGAGGGCAGTAACAGCTGCTTCTCGTTACCAAAAAGGCCTCCTACCATGTGTACTGCTAGCACACCGAGCTAAGGTCAAGCCGAGTAGCAGGTTTTTTTTCCCAACATTGTTTAAAAGCTTTTAAATAAAACCATATTAGAAATACAGTCACCTCTGGTAACTGATTTTCAAAAGCAAAGTCAGAAGAGCTGTGAGGTTTTTTTTAAAATCTTCTTTGTTTCTGATTTGGAAGGCTTTTCCTTTTCTCTGTTAAAGGCTGCCTTTATGCTGCTAAACTCTGGAGATTTTTCCGTAGAGTTCCTGAAGCCTTTTTAGATAACTTCTTTTTTTTTTTTTTTTTTTTTGGGTGTTCTTTTTTCTTTTTTAGATATCTTTTTTTTTTTTTTTTTGCTTGGTTTGGTTTGGTTGTTTGGTTAGTTGGTTTGGCTTGGGTTTTTTGGGGTTTTTTTTGTTACTCTACCCTACATTTCCTTCACAAGAGCACTACCATAATCATGATAATCATTCTGAAAGTTTGCACACTGCTAATTCTCCCTGCCATGCGCAGAGCAGGGCTGGGCCATTCCCATCCGTGTGGTCCCAGGTCTGCTCCTGCGTGGCAGGGCTGAGTTTGGACAGGAGGAGGAGGGCATCCTCAGAAAGCAGAGCTGACCCCAAATCAGAACAGAGAACAGAGGAGGACTGTGGCTTTCTTCTAGAACCATCTTTAGATGCCATCACGTCTCCCTGGATGAATGGTTTGAGGCAGGAGTAGCACCTGCCCCGATGGAAGCTCATTAAGGGGATTGATGCCTTAGGATTTTAGCTTTTATATTTTCATATGTTTGTAATCCTGCAATTCTTTAGTGTCTAACTCTGAGCTCCACACAGAGTGTGAGCAACTGCTTTTCCCATTTTGGTCAGACACAACAATTCCTCTCCAGGCCTGAGAATCAAGGACACCTCACTGTCTCAGGCCCCGAGAAATGGAGACAAACGTGAGCTGGGGGGAGCAAACTGAGAGAATGGGACTGCACTGCCTGAAGCTGGAATTGGACAATTAACCTCTGATATGAAAATGGACAGAACTTCTATCTGTCCCAAAAACGTGTGGCTGTGTCCATCCTGGGTGCAGTCTCTGCGAGACTCCTGCACTGCCCAAGGTGCGCCCTGGGAAGGCCTTTCCATAAATCCCTGCCCTTTATCCTGTCGCTCGGTCCAGCCTCTGCTCCAGGGCAGCCTCTCCAAGGCATCAGGCTGCTGTAATGCATAGGATTGTGCAGCCTCTTGGAAGTAAGAGCCACACTCCTGACAGAAGGTCCAACCCAAACCATACAGCATAAAATCCCCTCTGCCCTGGGGGCAGTCTGTTTCTTATGAATATTTGTATTTTCCCTCCTTTAATTTGCAAAGAATGTGTGAAAATAAAGTGATCCACTGCACTAACTGTGACAGAGAAAGGAAAAGCTCTTTGTACTGATAGGAAAGAGAAAAATCTGGAGCCACGGCTCTGCTGTGGTTTCTAATTATAAATGGTCTTGTAGGGGCTGCTAAAATCTGTGTAAGCAAGTAGAGATTCTTAACAAAGCTGCTAGTTAGTACCACTCCCTTATGACCAGTGACATTACTTCATCCTACATCAAAATTCCCTTAATGCTGATGTTAACGCAAACATTAATCGTTTTCTTTCGCAGTTGTTCCCAGTTGGTTCTCAAATGGGAGGAAGGACTAAAATTTTTTAGTGATAAAGCAGCAAACATTTAGATGTAATCTCTGCCCAGTCCAATATCATTTTTCTGTGGCTAAAAAGCAACCCAACCAGAAAACGTTTTTATTGCCAAGACTTACATGTCAGAAATAGAAAAGGAGAGAGGATATATACTACTTTATAAGCTTCTCAAGTTATTTGCATCTCCAAAAACTTCTGTAGGACTTCCAGCAGTTATCACTTTTGTTTTTATTTGAATTCATATAGTTCTAAATCCAGCTCCAAATGGTTTAGTTCACCCAGCCATGACTAGGCTGAAAGAATTGTCATAAAGGGTTGGATAAATAAAAAACATGGAAAGAAATCGGGTATTCTGTTCTACTAGAATAAATTAATTTAGGGGAAAAGAAAAAAAAATAAAGAAGAAAAACTTGTTATGTCAGGGAAGACATGTCAGAAAGTTTTAAGCTAACGTAAAGGTGAATTAGAGATCTATGCTTTAATAGCACTAAGAAGTATATTTTTTAAAGTAACTCAAAAAAGAATCAGATATTCCCTTCTAGTCAACAAATCTTGTTTGTGATAACACTGACTCTAATGGAAAAAACGTGCAGTGCACTGTTTTTAATTGCAGAAGTCAAGACTGACTTGGAAGTCCCGTGGTGCTGATTTGGTAGAAAACACCGTAAATCCCTGCGGTTTATCTCTGCCATCAACTTTAACGTGGAAAAGCACCACGGATGGAAAGATGCAGCAAAGCCTCCAGCCTCCAGAGCAGAATCCAGCAAGGAACAGGCTCCTGCAGGACTCTGGAGTGACCTCACCGTGCTCCTCGGCCCCTGCTCGGCTCTTGGCACCATCCATCTCCACTCACCTCGGCTTCCCCAGTAACCAAGGGAAACCCAAAGGATAACTGGGAGCTCCTCGTGAGGGAAAGCTTCTCCCACTGAAAACCTAGCTAATGAAGGAGATGGAAGTGAAATAAATACTTGTACCAAACTGGGACACTTGGTAGCAACGAATGCAGAGATAGCCAGGTAAAGGTGTCGGGTTAAGCCATGAGGGTAAACGAAGAAATAATATAAGTAAAATCTTACCTTATGACTTTTTCCAATCCCACATAAGGATGATGTCTTATCTGTCACCAGTTCAGGAGGAAGGAGGTCTCTCATTGTCATCTCATTGCAGAAGTAGATATTGCAGATAGATATTCTACAATCAGCCATGGAGGGTGTTAAGGTAAAAATAACAATTGTTACTTATTAAAACAAAAACATCAATAACATTGAGGGAATAGCTGAACTCCTTACACATAGAGAAAATGACCTTTAATGAAGTTCTGAATGATGACGAAATTTTAAAGGTCTAGGAAAGAAAATAATATTGTGCTAGAATTTAATAAGCACACAGAACATACCACAGGAAGTCACAGCCCAGTCAGCACGACTTTGATCAAATAAAATGTGTGAAAGGCTGATATGAGAGGTATTCACTTAGAAAGCAGCAGTGTAGTTAAACTCAATGCCAATCAGCTTAGTTTTATGGGAAATGCATCTTACCAGGAAAAAAAAATATATATATTTGTTACAAGATGATAGATATGATTGATAAAGATAAAAATATTCACATTACAGAAACAGACGGACTACAGCAGTTGACTTACTGCCCCAAGCCCAGGGCATGAAAACTTGTTTGTTTCTAGCCACAGCTTTGCAGCAGCCTCTTAACAGAGGAAATCCATGAGGAGAAAACAGCAAAATTCTTCCTGAAACCTTTATGTACACGTGATGTGCCTGGTGGAACCCTAATCAGAAACAATGTCATGCATTTACCTTACGCTGCAACAGACCCCCTCACCCCTGCACCCTACCCCAAAAAATTACAGGCCCATGGATATTTAATTTTCTGGTATCATGAAAAGCCTCCAGGAAAGAAAATAACGAAGCATAAAAGTGCCTGGAAGTCCAAGCCACAAACCACAGTACATCTCTCAGTATGCAGCAACCATGTCGAAACCATGTCATAAAAAAAGTGGGGGAAAGGCTTGCAACCTTGTTAAGAATTTTCACGGTCTAAATCTTATTTTCTTTTTCCCCTGTGAAACTTCACCAGTGAGAAGGATTCCTTGAAAACTGCTAAATACAGGCTGGAAAAATCAACTGCACTGTGATGAATCAAGATACCAGAAATATATTGCTAATCTATGTGGTTTGGAAATTCAATTAGAAGGAGATTATGAATTAATAATTCTTGCATTCCACAAAGCAAAATGTGTTTTTCTCTAAACATCCCCAGAGCACTCTTAATTTCCAGACATACCACAGAATTCAGCTCATGCAGCATGAGTATGCAGCTTTATTCCTGTTGCATGAACTGTGTTACACTCGTGTTTCATGGACTCTCAGCAGTCTCTGGGTGTCTTGGAGCTCCTCTGAGTTTATTACGTGGCAATGAAATACTGAGCACTTAAATATTTATCAAAAGCAGACAATTTATTCTTTTTTCAGTTTTAGAGGATTATTAGATTTTTGGACAAACACTTCTACCAAGTACAACTTCTACATAGAATGGTTCTGGACTCAAGAATATTGTTGAAATAGCAATTGTTGTGAAAATTACTCGGTTACAGATTTTATTCATGGTTGATGTGGATCTGAGTTACAGATTTTCTTGGAGATCTGCTGACTCCTTGTTTGAACCTGGAAATTATTTTCCCTGAGCATGCTGGTGACCTTACTCTGCAGCTGCCTTCACCTCCACAAAAAATATTCATCAGAAAACATTTTTTGCTGCTCACCTGCTAATTTATTTTTATTTATTCAATACTTTAATTAACTATCTTTTGAGTTTGCAAGTAGGATCCATATGTCTGGAGTTATACAGAGGGATGATTTTTTTCCTGACGTATCGAAATCCAAAATTCTAAATTCTGCAGCAGGAAAATGTAGTCAGGAGGAGTATCAGGATCTCAAATTAAATCCTGGAGAGAGAATGAGGTACAAGCTTTCAAAATATCTCTTTCCCTCTCTGCACAACTGAGCAGTTCACTTGAGAGGAAAACCACAGAGTTGCTGAGCAGAGGCAGATTGGACTGTGGGAGGAAAATTAGAAAGCAACGTTTCTCCAAAGCACATTCCATGGCCAAAAATAAACGTATTTTCCACTTAAGAACATGCAATGTAGAAGTAGTGAGTGGGCCACCAAGCTCAGTGCTGGCCAAGCACTGCCAGGTCTGAATGCAGAGTACGCAGTGCATCCCCTGGAAATAAAATCAGACCTTCGCCTGTTTCAGTGACTTTCCAGGTGGCATTTTAAACCTGGCACAGGTGAAGCCCACCTCACACCACTCCCCCTGTCAGCAAACAGCTCTGGCTGCACTGGACAATTGAGAAAATAAACAGCATCCAAAAGCTGAATTGCCATCATCCAGAAAAGGACAAGGGATGCTAAAACAGCCATAACCTGTTGCAAAGAAATGCATTTTCTCAAAGAAATTACGCTGTTATTATATAGTTGTTATTATTATATAATTATATATTATACAGTATTATTTATCATTATATAATGTAAGTATATATGTCATTATAATATAATTATGTTATTATAAACATGTCATTTTAATATAATTATTATATTGTTAATTTGGAGAGTATATAAATGTGGATAAACTGAATTATTTATCATTGAATTTACGATGAATTTGGGTACCTACTTTTGCGGATAACTTAAAATTGTCAGCTGCAGCCAGACATCATTGCTCAGCTTTTCTTTCTTTCTGGCACAAAACCCAGATTTACTGTGAAAATTTAGGGTACATATGTCAGCGGCACAAATAATTGTTGAGCAAAGGAGAGCTTCCCCCTCTTGCCATCCTAATGGAAGAGACACTTTCTTCTGGGTCATTTAGGGGAAGCAATGCCTCCAGAGGAAAACAGCTGCAGGTAGGAACTCGACATGAAATCAAACAAAAAGCAAAACCACCCAAATTCACTCTTCCTCCAAATGCTTTCCGAATGATTAAACCCCATTCAAACCACATTATCTTTTCCTGTTTTTTCTAGCAGCCATACACATAAACCTCCAGTTTGTCGAGCGTTTCTGATCATCTCTGAGTTCCACAGAGCTTAGGATAATCATAATTTGCCAGAATGGATGAATGCTGCAAAGTCCACACCATGCAATCCTCCCAGACAATTGTTCAGGTTTTCAAACTAGCATGAATGTATAAAATTTCATTCCTTTAATTTACACCATTTTCTTTCCCAAGAACAATTCAGTTTTAAAACAGAGGATTTGATGTCAATAATTATGTACAAATAATGTAGAGACTCAGGTACGTATTCCTTCAAAACAGCTAGGCAAAGTGAATTCTGTTTAATATTAAATGTGGATTTTCTTTTCTCACTCTACCTGGTTTTATGGGAAAGGAGGGAATCGTCTACCTTTTTGTTTTACTGCCCCATCATCTTCCTAATATACTTTTAAATTTATATATTGGATTTCCCATTAGCATTTTTTTATCTTTTTTTTTCAGTGTAATCCCTCATGAAAAACATAAGCTCAAGAAAATTTTAGCTTTAACCGAATTTTTAAACTCCTTATGTTTAGGAATGTTAGAAATAAGGCAAACTGAATACACTCATTTCAAATTAAAAATTCCTGAGCATAGTTCATTAAAAATTTAGACAACAGCAACAAAGAAGCAAACAAAAACCAAAACAAAACAAACAAAACCCCCCACAAAACTCAAAACCAAAAGAACAACAACAACAAATTTAGGAGTGCTGGTGGCTCAAATGTTACAACAATAATATTCCCACTGTTAGAGAAGACTTATTAAAATTATTGTCACCTTCTTCCAGGCCACCTGCAGACAGGATTTGCGGTGCCACTGCATCATAAAGAGCTGCAACTCATTTCTGACCCCAGAAATAAACCCCTATAAACCAAAGCAAAACCTGAAGACAAGGATCCTGAAAGGGACAGCATGCTTGCAGCACCACAGGAATTGAGAGATTTCAGGTTGCTTGAAGACAGCCCGTTCCCAGAGCTCCCCTCCTTGGCTGCCTTTTCAGCCACATCACCTGTTTACCTTTCCTTACACGAGCAATGCACACAAAGATGCTTTCTGAATATTACAGTTTAATTTTAAAAATCTAGCCTGACACATAGCAGGGAGAATTAGTCCTCTAGTCATGAAACATAAAGGATTGATAAAACATTCTTTGCCCGTGCAGGAACTGTGAACATCTTCCCTTGCTCTCCCTTGGGACAGAAAATTGCCACAGATCTTGTCAAAGTCCCACCATCCACAGGTTTTCCAAACCAAACAAAAGGCACCTTTCCTCTCTTGGGGATATTCCATGGGTGAACAGCAATCTTTTTTAAAATATAAATTAAATTCTAGGTTTCAGAGTTATGTTTACCCCTGGTACATGGCACTGAACGTGCCAGCCTGGGTGTATAAGGATGTGCATTTGTAAGAGTCTGTTCTGAGCTGAAATCAGTGACACATTTCTCCATGCCCCTGTGAATCCCTTCTGGATGACTCATCCAGCACAAATACAGAATTAATTTGGCCTTGAATTCCTATAAAGAGGCACCTTTTGTTTTCAGAAGTGGCTGAGACAAAGGATATACCTGTGACAGGAAACACCTGTACCTGCATTTTGCAACCACACTTCTTCCCAGACTGTGAAACAGAAGTATTAAAAGGATCTAGGAAAATGTCATCGGTATCAGCCGTGGTCTTACTATGAGTGTGTTAAATCTGTGTGTCAATGCAGTACCCACAGAGGAAGAAGCCAACTTATTAACTGGGTCCCAAAAAGTTAATTCATTACATTTACATATTTTGCACAACCAGCTGGAAAAATTACAGTTTGGGCCACAAGGGGTTTTAAAAAATAAGCCTGAATTATTGGGACCTTGGGATACAGCAACACTTCATTCCCTGAACCTTCTCTTCAGCTAAATTCCTAAAAACTCACCTGCCAGTGGCCCTGTATGAGCACTGTACCATGGGAATGATCTAGCAATAGTAAATTTTCCTGTCTACATTCAAAATAATCCTAAATACCTTAACTGCACACAGCCCTTTTCCACAGAACTTCATAAACTTGCATTAAAAGAAAAATTTGTTTCTATTTAGGTCTATTTCACCCAAACTGTAAATCCTGGATCAGGAGATGACTACAAAACACCTGACTCCCTTTTGAACTTTATCTCACCTGACATGAGATTTTAGTCATATTCCCATCCATTCTTCTGCTTTGGTTTACATTGAAAAGTACCTTGAAATGGGTATTGACAATCTGTAAACCCAAATTCTGCCACTTACTCTCCCGGTGCTCTTAGCCATGTCATCAGTGAAATGAGAACAATGAAAATAACAGAAAGAAATGTTAGCTTTCTCATGGTTAAGAAAATTTTATATAGAATCTTTTAATCCTCAGTATTGTATGAAACCACCATGTATCCACTAAACAAATACATTTCACTGAGAAATCTTTCAAAATTACTCTGGTACGTGCAACCGCTTGCAGTTGGTTCGATAACTTATAGTTACTATTCTACAAAAGCAGTAATTTTTTACAACAAATGAAAACTTATGTTAGCAGCTCTCAGTAGGCAGCCCAGGAAAACCTGCATGAAATGAGCTCCTAAGTGTATTTGAGCTAAATAATAAAGCATATTAATCCAAATTATAATCTCAGGCCTTTCACACGTGAAAATTACTTTTGCTGCAGACATCCTACAGTCAAACAGGAATGAAGATTTAAGAATGTTTTTCATGTTTGAGTCACAGACCTTGCAAAGAAACCAGTGAAACCCTGAGGTTTGGCATGGAAGGGTCCCTCTCATGCAGTGGTGCAGTGCAGCTTTGTTCCCCACTGGACAGTTGGGGCAAGAAAAAGGTAAAATTCCTGAGAGATGAAGACAGAGTCAGGGTAACAGCAGCAAAGCAGATTCAATATCAAGTAGCATTGTTAGATTCCTTTCCAGTTAAGGAAAATAATGAAGTGACTCCAATAAGCTGAGTCTTTCCCTTTTCGGAACTGTATCACATAACAGGAAAGGAAATCGAAAACATTTGTCTGCCTAACACGAGCAAAAAACATATTTAATGGCTTCCGTTCCTCTGCAATGTATTTGATGCAGGAGATGAGAAAATACATTTAATTCTTTTTTTTCTGTGTGAGTGTGAATCAAAGCCTGGTGAAACAAGACTCGGGGAAAAGCAGGAAGGGAGTCACAACATAAAAGTTTGTCTTACTGTTACACACCTGCTGTCAAAAGATATGTCAGAAAGGGACGTAATTCTCACTCAAGGCTACAACTCTGATTAGTCTTACCGCTGCAGTCACCAATGAAGTAATATATTTCACAAATTTGAAGCAGTGCCTCTGAAAAAGCTTTAACAACAGCTGGAAAACTCCCAGAAATTCAATATATGAACTTTGAAATATTTTTAAATCAAGTGTTGGCAGATACTACACAAAAAAAGTGTTCCAAATCTGTAAAGCAAAATAACATATTTTTCTCCTGGTGACTACTGTGGCTCGAGAACAAAATCCCTGAAAGACCGAAAGGTTTTCAATGTTGGTGTGGAAGGGGATGGACCATCGTCAAAAACAACCTCAACTCCAAGAGTGATGAGGGAAAAAAAAGTCTGTGAAAGACAGGCACAACCTAGAAAGTGGCCAAAAACATGAAGTGGAATCACAGTTTTAGAGAACACGTGTGACATGCTACAAACGGCATCATTTGTGTTGTTTTTTGCATATAAATAAGCATCTTTATGTGTATTTCCATATCTGCATATTTGCATACATCGATGCAAATGTGAGGGGCAGAGGGAAGGAAATTAGGGTCAGCTCCCTAAAAGCTGGAAACAGCATCAGAAAAACAGCCAAAAAGCACCTTTGTGGCACCACAATGGAAATATTTCTTTGGAAAACCACCATCTCACTTTCTACTGCTCTTTTTGCGGCATCTTTTCAGAAGAGACACAAGGAGTCTGAGCCCACTGGGAATTTCAAATGCAAGGGAAGGTGAACTTAAATTTTTGCTCTCAGAAAAGCTTCAAAACAAAACAAAACAAAAAAAAAATAAAAAAAAAAATAAAAAAAAAAAAACAACACACCTAGCTAGGTGTAAGCACAGTTCATTCAAAAAAAAACTCAGAGCAGAAAGAAATAAGTATTTGACTGGCAAAGCCAGAACTTGAAAATAATGATGAAACTGCAGTAATTACAGACCAAAAGCTAAGTCTTTAAACTCTTTTGACTTTTACCTCATTTTAACACCCCTATTTTAATGGGATTCTTGCAAAATATTAAATATTTCACAAAATCTGTACCACGCAACTTTATTAAGGGAGCCATATTGGCCTCTAGTGGTCTTTTTATTACTCTTACTACATCATTCCTATTATTTCAGGATCCCTGTTACTTTATCTTTGGGCCTTGCTGAAATAATAAAACATCTGAACGACCTCACTGGGTCAATACCTAGAGAATACTTTGGACTCTGCACACAAATTGCTTTACAGATTCCAGTGTAAAGGTGTTGGTCACTTGAAGAGTACCAAATCACCCAAGAACGGGCTGGAAGGGATATAAGAGACACCTGAGGCTCCTTCAATAGGAGGAGGGAGTGTAAGGTCATTTTTCTCTTTAAAGCAGCTTATTCCCTAGGGAGTCATTACTTTAAAGGGTTTAATTACACTTGCGAGTAGCTTTCAGAATTGACCAGCTCTAGCTAGCATTCATTCATGCTGAACGTTACAGGTGGGTTTTTTATGGCAAGTTTCCTCTTTTGCCCTGAGTAACAGAATGTCCGTTTGAGACAATGCACTCATAGGAAATTAATAAAATAAACCCCAGTTCTGAGCTGTTACATTATGCGTTAATCATTCTGCTTGCAAGTACATCAACAAGAGTGGCTACCAATACCGGTTGTTATCACAGCTCTCAAAATATCTGATGACCTTCACTGACTAATTTCATGAAACTCTGTGACAGAGGAAGGTCCAAGCCCCATCCAGAAGAAGCAGAGACCACATCACTCAAGCAGATTGCCTTTCCCATTGGTCTGCCCCTCCTGGAAAGTGCAATAACCCATGGGTGACAGTCGGATTGGGAGCTCTCACAGCTCCTGTTGAGGTGTGTGGAGGGGCAGGGACCCTCCTCAGCTGCCTGCCCCATGCCCCTGGGCTGCCCCAGCTGCACAAACCATCACCCCCGGGCCCCCATCCCTCACTGCCAGACAGCCACACCAAGATAAACCTTCCCTGCAAAGAGCACGACAAGTTTTGGAGCTTCCTGTGTTGTCCTCCAAATTGGACTCAAGCCCTGGCACTTGAATTTAGATTAACTGTCTCACGTTTTATTTATTTACTGCTTCCTGAGTTATTAATATAATAAGCCTTCTCCATTTAGTCACCACACACATGCCGAAAAAGCACAACAAATATCTCTTAAAATGGCCCATTTCCTGTTGCTGTAACTGCACCTTCTCTGCACGATTTCTAAGGCTGGCATCAAGTGATTAATTATGTGTGTACGTGTTAGAGAACGGACACGCCCATGGCCCTTCCGCCTCCCTAAACTCTCACTGGTACCCAAGATAAAAACTACCACAAAGTAAACACATTAACATCGAGGAGCAGGATCCCCCGGGTCCAGAGCACACTTAGAGTGACCGAATCCAAAGGCTTTTCATCCCTGGCTCTCTCTTAGCTGTCCGACTTGGACAGCTTGAGGGTGACACTGACTTTTTTCGCTCGTGTGGCAACTCCTGTCAAAAAAGTTTTGAAAGGTTTTTGAAGCGTAAAGGTTTGACTCTTGGCACAAACCTGTGAAGTCATTATCCCTTGTACAGCTGTGAAGGGGAAGGCTCAGCTTCCTACTCTCACAGTCATTCCAGTTTTAATGTAGGTATTATTTAACAGTAAGTGGGGTGGGAGGAAGGAAGGTGCGGAAGGTGCGGAAGGGGCGGAAGGGGCGGAAGGGGCGGAAGGGGCGGAAGGGGCGGAAGGGGCGGAAGGGGCGGAAGGGGCGGAAGGGGCGGAAGGGGCGGAAGGGGCGGAAGGGGCGGAAGGGGCGGAAGGGGCGGAAGGGGCGGAAGGGGCGGAAGGGGCGGAAGGGGCGGAAGGGGCGGAAGGGGCGGAAGGGGCGGAAGGGGCGGAAGGGGCGGAAGGGGCGGAAGGGGCGGAAGGGGCGGAAGGGGCGGAAGGGGCGGAAGGGGCGGAAGGGGCGGAAGGGGCGGAAGGGGCGGAAGGGGCGGAAGGGGCGGAAGGGGCGGAAGGGGCGGAAGGGGCGGAAGGGGCGGAAGGGGCGGAAGGGGCGGAAGGGGCGGAAGGGGCGGAAGGGGCGGAAGGGGCGGAAGGGGCGGAAGGGGCGGAAGGGGCGGAAGGGGCGGAAGGGGCGGAAGGGGCGGAAGGGGCGGAAGGGGCGGAAGGGGCGGAAGGGGCGGAAGGAGCGGAAGGAAGGAAGGAAGCGTTCCACTGAGTGGAACTGCAAGGAGTGCTTTTAAAAATAGATGTTTAGGATGAAATTAAGTCAAACGAGACAACATTGTATCTGCAAAACATTTATTGGTAATGGAAATTTTTAAAAAGCAGTTGTCCTACTAAAGAGGAATAGAAAAGACAGAAAAGGGGTAAACAAAATGGAAAACGATGTGAGGAGAGAGAGAGAGGGAGGGAGAGAGTGAAAGAAAGAAAAGAAAGAAAAAAATAAGAGCGAAAGAGAGAGAAAGAGACAAAGAGAGAGAAAGAAAGAAAGAAAGAAAGAAAGAAAGAAAGAAAGAAAGAAAGAAAGAAAGAAAGAAAGAAAGAAAGAAAGAAAGAAAGA
>VWPU01017043.1:5436-32379 GCA_013398955.1 Callaeas wilsoni | reverse complement strand
AAAAGAAAAAGAAAAAGGAAAAGAAAAAGAAAAAGAAAAAGAAAAAGAAAAAGAAAAAGAAAAAGAAAAAGAAAAAGAAAAAGAAAAAGAAAAAGAAAAAGAAAAAGAAAAAGAAAAAGAAAAAGAAAAAGAAAAAGAAAAAGAAGGAAATGTTGCAGCTAGGAAATGCGGCCTCTCAGCTGGGCTGGATCACTGCAGTTGGACTGATTCTGGCAAGACCCACACCAGCTGCACACAAACAGCATTTATATGTACATTGCAACTGCAAATTATGTTGCAGTCTGATTAGATTTAGATAGATAATTAAGTCTAGCATCCAGAGAAATGACCAGCAATGACCAGCAATCAACATTAAGGCCATTATTCAGCTATAAATCCAGAAAATAATGGTTTTTTCCAAACCTCCTCCTCCATTTTTTGCAGGGTTTTTTACATCGTAGAGATAAATCTTGAGCAAGCAGGAACAATGCATTAAAACCATTTTCTCTTCCAAAGTACTGGGTAAGTTAGTAAAGGTTACTCCAATGACTTCAGGAAAAGAAAAATCATGCCCACATTGATGTGCTTGCACTCCTAACATATTAAGTCTATGTGCTGAGCAAGAAAACTTCATATTCATTAATGAAGAACAGATTATGATTTTTTAAAAACCTGTTGATTTTTCTTTCCAGGTGTTCTCATTATTATTTCAGTGGTTGTGCCATAAACAACATAAACAAATATATGGGAATGGATATCTGAGGGAAAATATTTACTGTCCCACTCCTCTGTTTCTACCACGGATAACCCTTTCCTAATGAATCAAAAGAAGACATGCCTGTTGTCACTCTCCTTCAAGAAAGTCCTTATAGAAAGGGTCAGATATGGATGGCTTTGCTCAAAAAGGTGTCATGGACTTCCTGTCCACCTGTAGATAAAACCTCTGTGTGTGTGTTGTACATGTATTCACACATATGTCCATATGTGACTTGATAAAAATAGTGAAAAAGCTGTTTCTCACCCAACTACAACAGGAATTTTACAATTACCTCTGTAAAAAAAGCTGTCCAGATCTACTGTTGCAGGGCAAACAGCTCAAAAATCTTAGATTTGGGTAACAGATCTTACTTTGTCCTCTCAAATTGCATCTATTTGCAGTAAAGAGTGCTAAATGGTACTGACAACACGCAAATCCTGATTTTCTTCCTGCGTGCCAATCTTAAACCATTCAGATTCAGGCAACATCAGTGTGACTTTCACATCAGCAAAACTGATGAGAAGAAAACAGAAATCATGCTGATTTCACAGGGCTGGAAAGAAAAGCACAGCCCAAATGGTTGTAACTACTATTTTTAGAATGCTTATGTGAGATTCACTTGCAAGATAATGTGACAGCGTAGAAGACCTTATTAGAGTATCTCCAAAGATTATTGCCACATTTACAGGCTACTATATAGGAACGGTATCTTCCTACTTAAGATCATAATTTTGGGTTGGAAATGACCTTAAATCCCATCCATTCCCACACCCTGCCATGGCAGGGACACCTTCCACTGTCCCAGGTTGCTCCAAACCCTGTCCAGCCTGCCCTTGCGCACTGCCAGGGATCCAGGGGCAGCCACCGCTGCTCTGGGTACCCTGTGCCAGGGCCTCCCCACCCTCACAGGGAAGAATATTTTCCTAATGGCACTTTAAAGCCATTCTCCCTTGTCCTCTCACTCCATGTCCTTGTAAAAAGTCCCCCTCTATCTCCTTTGTGGTCTCTTTAGATGTTTGCCATTGTCTGTGGTGCACATTGGCCTGCAAAAGGGAACATCCTAAAGCCTCTCCATAGGTACTTTGTTGGTTTGCAGTTGTGAATTCTGCACAGGCAAAGACCATAAATCTGTATGTTTCCAGCTGAACCTGCTGAAATTATAACTCTTTATAGACCAAATCTGAGACTAATCTGAGCCTGCTCTGAGCAGTTTAGAAAGCCAGAGGGGTCTCACTGAAGCTTCTGACTCAACAGGAAGGACCAAAACCTGAATATACAGCAACAGCGGATAACAGATGATAGAGTTGTTATGTAGAAACTGTATTGGCAATAAATCTAATAGTAGTCATCATCACAATCATAATCTCTGCGTCCTACTTCATCCCCAGCCGGGATCAGCCTGGCCCAGGTGCAGCACCAGTACTTGTTGAACCTCGTGAGGTTCCAATGGTCCCATCTCTCCAGGCTGTCCAGGTCCCTCTGGTCGCATCCTTTCCCTCCAGCACATAAAACATTTGCAAATCAGTAGTCAAAATGAACTGGAATAATAATCAGGGAAATTGCAATTCCCCCATCCAAATTACCTATTAAAAAATTCACCTCTTTTGTCCGCCTAGGTGAGCACTGAATTTTTGATGGAATTCTTTGTACTGTATGTACAGCTTAAGTTCATCAGTGCTCAAAAGAGCATTGTTACCAAAATTTCTGAATCTCCAAAACCCGTTAGATCTTGCTTTGAGACATGCCTCATTTTTATGAGCGTTAAAGTGCTTTTCAAAGCAGGAATCGCGGATGCTTTAAACATTTAATAAATCGATCTCTCCCAAGTTTTAATTTATGCTTTGTTAAGTAGTGCTCCTGGCTCAGGCATTGCTCAGTCTCGACGTCTCTGCAGATTTGACTGGTTCCAGGTCAGCAGATCTTTCTCACTCCCTGTAGCACACTTCTGCTTTTCATCCTCGTAACAGACACATCATTACAGAGCCAGGATTGCAAGATGTCAGGGGGGTTGCGTGGCAAAGCACAGACATGTCATTCCTGCTGCTGAGGCACAAACTATACAAATATATGAGTTTTGAATTTTAAAACAGGTAAGTCTGCCTGAGGAGAATAAAACACTTATTATTCTGCTTCTGAATCTTCAGAAAGAGAGAAAAAATGGAAGCTGCAGATGAAAAAACTGGTGGCAAACTTTATAAACAGCAACTTTATATATATTTTTTTTTATTTCTTGTTTAAAACAGATAAAAATAGTTATAATTTTTCATCTGCCTTCATGATCAGCATTGATCATAAAAGTAAATGATAAAGACATTTTTTCACTGAAAAATCATTTTAATATAGTCTCAGCACAAAACCAGGGTGGTATATCAGTCAGATATTTTTTTAATTAATCACCTGGAACAATGTAGAAAGTGAAAAGCATTTTCAGGTAAATGCAGAGCTGATGAAGCTACAGGTGTCTAACAAACAGTCTTTCACTTCTGCACTTCATGCTGTATATGCTAATTTTCTCTGTAAAACCTCTCAATCTGCAGAAAGCAGCTTCTTGTAAGTCACCTGGGCAGCAACAGTCTTGTCTAGCCCAAAAGAGGGAAGAAACTTAAATTGCTTGACCTTATTTAAAAGGAAACAAAGCCAAAACCGAAATAACCACTGGCTGGAAGTAGGGCAAAACCCTGACACTCCCATCTTCTAAAAGGTATTTATGTTTCTTTGTGTTATTCCCCAGCTGGACACAAGCACATGCAAGAAAGCCAAGGCAATGAGTTTTCCTCTGGAATACTGGGGTATCAGCAGAAGGAGTAAAAGGTGTTGCAAGAGCCCTAGGAAAGAGAGAACAGCTCTCACACTCACCTTGAGAGGTTTAGTGAGATGCCATCACTGCCCAAAGTCTTTCCAAACCTTTCCTAAACCTTTTCCAGGTCAGCGAGTTCCAGGTAAGGTCCAGATCAAGACTGACTTTCCCAACCTTGTCTTCTGCACAGTCAAACCCCTCCTTGATAACCTCCAGACCTCTCAGGCTTATCTCTGCAGACAACTGGCGGTAATTCACATTTTACGTCCTCCACCAAGATCCCGACTTCGTTATTCTTGCCTAGCCCAAGATAAATCAGGAGGAAAGGTCTTGGAATAGGACTATATAAGAGTGTTAAATCTAAAAAGTACAAAAGCAGGGATGTTTATTAAATAATAAATAGATGTTCCCAGATATTCTTAAGACTGTTACAGTGGCTGGCAGGAAGAAAACAAAAAGCCTAACCAATATTAATATAGCTTGGTTTTTACATAAAAAACATTACCAGTTTCCTTTTTGTTTTGTTTTGTTTTGCGTGCATTTTCAGAACTACTACTGTAGTACACTTTTTTTATGACTGTATTACTTTCTAGCCTTGGGTAATGTCATTTTTTCTCCCCCTCTAAGTACAAAACAAAATTATTTCCTGGAGTTTGCAGTAGCATGGGATTGCTGCAGTTTTTCACTGAGCTTTAAACTAGCTCCAGCCTGCACAGGGATGTCCTTCATGCAGTCATGTTCACTGGCCTTTCAAACATGAAAATGAGGAAAAAGTATTTGCAAGTCTCTAACAACATAAGAAGAAAATAATCCTAATAATTCTTAATAACCAGGTGCTGAGTCCAGCCTGCCTCAGGGGAAAGGATAAAGAGCACAGCACAGCTACTGACTGTAGATTCCTCATCAAAAAGTGGTGACACTGAGTGCCACAAGGAGCTTTTTATCCAGACTTTCACCATCCTCGGGTTTTCAGGGAGGATTTTCAGCTGTCATCATTTTCTGGCCCAGGATGCTCTGACAGCCCGTCAGGTCCCGCAGCCTCCACCTCCGTAAGGTCTGTCTCTTCTCATATCAGTCTCAATTTCTTTTTCTCACATTGGAAGGCCAATAAAAACTTTGAAGCATCCTGGCCAAGACTATCTGCTTTAAAGATAACTATCTCAGCCCAAGTTTCCTAAACTGTAATTTATACTTGGATATATGCTTTGATAGTGGAAACTGAACCTTGGGATATCCTATCCCATCATCCTCTTCCAGAAACTGACTTGCAAAGTAATTAGAAAAATTGATTAAATGTCAGTAAACACCACTCTATTAAACAAAAAAGATCTTATTTTAAAGGCACTTCTGCAGTTCTTTTTCACCTTGGCATAAAACCCAAAGTATTTGGTATACTTCTGTATATCTATCACTCCCTTTCCCAAGAATCTTTGTTGTGCAAGCATGATTTAATTAATCTTCACAAACTTGCCTGAAACATAATTACTATCTTTTGAAGATAAGGACAGATTTATTAAAATATCAAGTCCCATTTTAACTCAGAGTCTTCTCTTCCCACAAAAACAAAGGTAAAGAAGAATGTCACTTTTATACCGGAGAGAGAACATGTGCAGGAAAAGGATTATCTTTGTTTATTGACGTGCTGTTGAATCCTCCACTTCCAGCTGAAAATTTTTCTAAGCACTCTGCCAAAAGTCTTCGGTGTTCTCTGTAACAGGGTGCAGATGGACTCTGAAGCGTGGAGACGAGAGTGTAGGAAGTGGCTGAAAAGGTCGTATTCAGACCAAACTGCCCTCACCAAAGCAAAACCAAACGGAAATATAGGTTGTCTTGTGATCACTTTTGGTTTGGTTTGGGTTTTCTGTTGTCCCTTCTTCCATCTCTGAATCCGTTTGCACCATTAGGATCGAATCACTAAAGTGATACCTACCACTACTGTCCAAAATCTGGCAAGATGTGTCCTTTCCTGCATAAAAATTGTCCAAACCAGCACAATAACCAACCATTATTTTGGTGGTTTAAATCAAAATAATTTTGGTTCTTCTTTCTGGGCAATAAAGGTGCTCAGAAAGAGGAAGAAGCTCTCTTGGCTCCTCTAAAAAAGGTAAAAAATATTTTGAAATGCCATACTAAGTTCTTGAAGGTTTTCAAAAGTTTTTCCACGTTCTTTTGAGTTAAAGTTGTTCACCATTTTTCTTCCACAGCAAATTCTACCTTTTATTTCCTTTCATTACTGGAGAAAAAGGATTGTCCACCTGGAGCCCCTTTGGGCAGCATTGCTTCCCTCAGAGCACTGAGGAAGGTCGGTTTAAAAGAGACAGGTCCTACTGTCATTGCACTCAACAGACATGGGAAAACCCAAAGAAAGTAAATTATTTATTTGTTTTATATATTTTTTAACATCCATCTCCAGTTAAACTGTCGGATCCCTACAGATGCCTTACCAGAAAATTTTTCCTTTATTGCAAGAATAAATCACTTTCAGTGCCACATTTACTTCTCGGCTGACATTGTCATGAATTCAAGTCTGCAATATTAAATAACTCAAAGAAAATATTAATGTTCATATCAAGTAACTTTTAATGACTATTTAACAAATTCCAAGGACTGTTTATTCTTGTGAGTCACTGCAGGTCCCCAGATTTTAGCAAACTTACAGCATTGGCCTTCAAATTACGCATGGAAGGGCCAAGTATCTTGTTGATTTTGGACTGCGAGGTGCCAGAGAGTTCTGAGAATTTAATGGGTTTATGTTCTGAAACACAGGTGACAAATATTAGTCATGACTTTATATTTTGGACACTGCATATCGTATTTCCAACAGACAGCAAGTTTGGGGTATCTGAACGGTAACAAGCTATGTAAAACTTGCAAGAAGGAACATGGCAAGGCATTGTTAAATGTAGAAAAAAAAGCAAAAGTGGTTTCATATTTATCATGGTAATCATAGAATCATATAATGGTTTGGGTTGGAAGGGACCTTAAAACCCATCCTGCTCCACCCCTGCCATGGCAGGGACACCTTCCACTGTCCCAGGCTGCTCCAAGCCCCAGTGTCCAGCCTGGCCTTGGGCACTGCCAGGGATCCAGGGGCAGCCACAGCTGCTCTGGGCACCCTGTGCCAGGGCCTGCCCACCCTCCCAGGGAACAATTCCTTCCCAATATCCCATCCAGCCCTGCCCTGTGGCAGTGGGAAGCCATTCCCTGGGTGCTGTCCCTCCATCCCTTGGCAGTTGTCTCTCTCCATCTTTCCTGCAGCTCCTTCAGGCGCTGGAAGCCACAGTGAGGTCACCCCAAAGCTTCTCGTGTCCAGGCTGAGCCATGCCAGCTCTGGCAGCCTTTCCTCCCCGCAGAGCTGCTCCATCCCTCTGCCCATCCTGGGGCCTCCTCTGGCCTGGCTCCAGCAGCTCCAGCTCCCTCCCGAGCTGGGATCTGGGGCTGGACACATTAAAACATTATATTGAGAAATTAACCAATTCAATATATCCCTGCAATTAAAAGTATTGAAAAGGGGTGGTCAATAAAAATCTCCCTCACTCACCCAGGATGGGACATTTTCTGTTTAATAATAAAGTTATATGAAGTCTCAGGCACTGGGCATAAAAAGCCCGTTTACTGCTTATGGTGAAGAGGGAGTTTGTCTTCTGCACAGTTATTACAAAATTATTTTTGTGTGCTCCATGCATTTACAAAGATCTTTTTGCATTCTGGTTGTTCATTAATAGAGGGACTGCAAAGTATGAAAGACTCACCATAAAAATGTATGAAATTATACTGTTTGAAATCACCAAACCGTATAGCATAGCTTAAAAAAAAAAAAAAAAACAAAAAATAACTTGCAGAGTCTTTTGCAGCAGTTCCAGGGAAGGAAGAAGCTGTTCTCAGTCAGGTGTTTGGGCTGCGGGCTCGTGACACACAAGGTGTTATACACAGCAATAGAAGAGAAGAAAACCTGTGACCAACTCAGTCTGAAACTTTCAGAGGAAAAGAGGCTTGTGAGGAGAAGTTTTGACCAGGTTCCATCAAATTCATGGGCTGTCCTCAGCGTTGCTGAAGACCCCCAGTGCCTGTAGCCAAATTTGTGAGAGCAATGCAGGGAACCACAACTTGCTTTCAGGTGCACAGATCTATCCCAAGTAGCCTGAGTGATGCTATTTGCTTTTTAATACTAATAGAGATTGATGCCTTACGATTTTAGCTTTTATATTTTCCTATATTTGTAATCCTGCAGTTCTTTAGTGTGTAACTCTGAGCTCCACACAGAGTGTGAGCAGCTGCTTTTCCCATTTTGGTCAGACACAACAATTCCTCTCCAGGCCTGAGAATCAAGGACACCTCACTGTGTCAGGCCCTGAGAAATGGAAACAAAAGTGAGCTGGGGGGAGCAAACTGAGAGAATGGGACTGCACTGCCTGAAGCTGGAATTGGACAATTAACCTCTGATATGCAAATTGACCGAACTTCTATCTGTCCCAAAAACGTGTGGCTGTGTCCATCCTGGGTGCAGTCTCTGCGAGACTCCTGCACTGCCCAAGGTGCGCCCTGGGAAGGCCTTTCCATAAATCCCTGCCCTTTATCCTTCACTCTGTCCAGCCTCTGCTGCAGGGCAGCCTCTCCAAGGCATCAAGATGAATGGATTTATTAAGAATTATCTCTCCTTTATTTATTTTTCAGAATAAAAATAAAGATTAGCACGAGCACAATCAATTAATAAACCCATCTTAGCGGTATGCAGAAAATATAGTTAACCATTAAATCTAATTTTAAAAGGTTCTTTTATTTCTGCAGTGAAGCCACAGAATCTTTTAGATTGGAAAAGACCTCCAAGATTCATCAGGCCCAGCCTTTGACCGGTCTCTACTTTTTCAGCCAGACCAGAGCACTGAGAGCCAGGTCCAGCCATTCCTCTGCAGCTTGCAACCTTCTACAGTTCAGAACACAGAGCATCGGTCTAAATATATTTTATTTTCTTCCTGTTTCCCCTCAATCTGCGTGCTGGTCCACTGTTCCTGATCCTCTCCAGCTCCTGATCATTCCTCAACTCCTAAATCACATTATTTTAGCAATAAGTATTCCAGCTTTTTAGTATCTCTCTTCAACTTTTTTGCTTTTCCGTAGGTCACTGTGCTGCCCAAGATGATGAAAATTGAACCGGGTCAACAAATCTTCCCTGAATTTTGTTCCTGGGATGCTCTCTACCCTTCCCTCCATCATCTGCTACTAAAAATTTACCTTTTTGCCATCTGTGGGATGTTCTCAGAGGTTTCCACACCCTCTCTAAGGTCTTTCCCACAGCTGTCCAGGTGTTCATCTCTGCTGCTCACAGTGACTCCAACACATTCTGCCTTAATTTTCAGCGGTGAAACCGAGATTATGGGCTAGGCTGTTCCTTTTGTCCCCTTGAAAATTATCTCGTTTTTTCAACTCGCTTCAAAAAGTGACAGGACATTGCTTTTGATGTCTTGTGGTTAATGAACATTGCCCAGGAGTGAGCAGCTAATCGGGGGCCAGGTCCTCTCTTTGGCTTGTAAATGCCTCTGGCTTTCTTCCAAACTCATTACTACAGATTTACAACACTTTTAGAGTGAGAAGTACAGTTGGCCTAGTAAATCCAGTAAGGCATAAATGCTGAAAAATGACAAAATTGTCACCGTTTGAGTGAGTTATGCTAACTTCAGGACTCCTGGCTGTGCTGGGAGAAATGTGGAGCTCTATATATAACATCCGCCAGTTCTGAGGGTTGTGTGTTAGCTGCTTTTGTTATCAGGGACTCAGCAATAAAAACACAAAATGTTGTTGTACTCCATACAACAGACAAAGTAAGGCCTTGTGCCCTCCAGCTATGGTCTAGATCACATCAGATTTCTTTCACAAGGCCAAATCAATGGTCTGTGTGACATCTTTCTGCCTAGGAATGATATTCTGCCATCAGACTTTTCCCCAGGCTTCAATAGACTTCAACAGGAACAGTGTGTTCCCATCCAAAGTCAAATTTGACCCTCACAAATTGCGCTGTTCCTCTCTACAATTTGGAGAGAGCATTAATGCTGTCAATAAAAGGGGAAAAAGAAAAAGAACAGTGCCAACTTTTGCCAGAAAATTTAGCAGATTATAGTATGCAACAGCTTGGACTGGGTATGTGTTAGAACTGTGAACAGGAATCACTACAAAATGAAAAGCAGTTATTTAGGGAGGTGGGGGAAGCTAGACTAACAGACTTAACAAAAATATTTTGTGAAATGCGTGTTGCACCGAGCTCCACACCCCCACAGCAGGACTGCTGCTCGTAGCCAAGCTCGACCTCCTCGGGGGAGTGTTCCTACACCGACATTTCACAGCGTGCTCACTCCTGCACCCAGAGACAGGACCCATCCGTCCCGGGAGCCCAGGTGGGGAATCTGGCGGGAATCAGGGTGGTTTGGGGTGGAAGGGAAGGTGTCCCTGCCCGTGCCGCGGGGCTGGAACAAGAGGAGTGAAGCTGCCCTGCAGTCCAAGCCACTCCATGATTCCGTGATGGGGCTGCTGTGCTCCTCAAAGTGCTGCCTGTAGGGTCTTCTGCTCAAGAAACCTCAGCCATGGCACAAATCTGGGCTGATTAAGGAAAACCATTTCCAGCAGAAGGCAAAACAGAAAAAGGAAAGACAAATCGGGAAGAAGGGAACCAAAAAAAAGGCAGGCTGCAGCTGCTTAAATGTCCTTCCTGAGCCAAGGGGGATGAGGTCCCAGCAGCATGAAAAAAACATGGAACCCCAAGATTTAATCGAAATAGCAGCAACCACGGCAAAATTCACCTGGTAACTTCTGCGGCACAAATGTCCACCACGAGGACACAAATCAACCACAGAACTTGTCACTAGAGTCTTGGCCAACATTATTTGCTGGTAAAGGCATGGCTGTCCTCTTTTTCCTAGTAGGAATATACAATTCTGTCTCATCCCATAGTAGCTTTGCAACAAATGCAATTTTAAAATAGCCCCTCAGCACTATCAGTTTACAATTTCATCGATATTTTTAATTTTTCCCTGGTAAATTTTACGAACAATTTGCTCACAGTAGTTCTAGTCAATGTTTTGCCGCCCCTGACAGCAGATCAAAAACTCTTTTCCAAATTTCCCAGCATTTCCCTTCCCTTCAGCTCAGAGAAGCCCAGGTGACGTTCTGCAAAGCAGAGGGACCATTTGGCAAGGGCAGTAAAAACAAGAGTTGGCAACCAACTGCCAGCAACAGAAGGGACTTTTTCAATAAATTCGTAAATAGCCAAGCCAAAAAGAGAGGGGAAAAGTGCAGTCAGATTTGTAATGCCCTGGAGAATAACAGTTTGATTGTTATTTACAGGATGAGAAGGATGGAGCTGGAGCTTTGTTACAGACACTCTGAAGTTTGTTGTTTTTCTCTCCCTCTGATCTCCCTTACTTGTCCATGTTGTCATTACAGGCATCCGCACACCAACATGATAGCAAGCATGCAGATTTCTTTCAGGCAGCAACTGCTGCAACATTTTGTTGAAATTCTCTCATAGTGAGGAATTTGTACACTAAAAAAAAAAAATCAAGTTGGTTTGGAAGCCTGCTGTACTAAACATACCAGTTTGTATGCTCAGCAGATTAAATAATGCGCCAGATACAGAGTGTTGCTCCACGCAGACATCAAACCTCAGGCTACATTTTAATCAGAACCAAATACTGCAACACCAACTGCATGGGAGGAGAGAAAAATGGCAACTTTCAAGTTGAAATAGCTCGCTCTTCTTATTGATGCCTTGTGCTTTGGGCTTACAAGCTGACAGTTGTGTCAGCGCAGTCGCTAACTTACCAAGTGAGAGAAAACTTCAAAACTCAGCAAGACGCCCTTAGGAAAGGGGTATAATTGCCAAATTAAAACCTCTACTCCCGCTCTCTCAGCCACGAAGAAAGCAGGATGCTTCAGCTCACCAGTCAAAACACTTCCAAAGGAGAAGTGCTCAAAAAGAAAAATCAAAACACAGTAACAATAGCCTCTGATATCTATTTCCATCTCCACTCAAAGAAGGCACTTATGGCCTTATTTCCTTATGAAGGAGTTGGAACAATAATTTTAATTAGTCTGTCCTTCAACCACAGCAGAATAACATTTTTCTAACATTTAAAATAAAACCACAACCCATCTAAAATTACGGCTTGTCCAGCAAGAAATAATCTGAGACTATTGAACTGCAGCAAAAGAAGTCCACAGCGGGTAGTAAAAGATGGAAGAGGTAATGCTGCTTCTAAAACACGAGAATGTACAATACAGGGATGATACAGCCTGTCCTTTTGGGGAGGGAAACCATCAATAGTGTTCAGACATGATCCCATTTCATGTCTTTTCTATTTCATTTTTATCTCATGAGTGGATTCAGTTGTATCAACGACCGGCTCTAAGGAGCTGCAATTCATGCCAGAAGGTTAGCTCTTCAAAAAACAAAAAGGAAAGAATCCAAATCCTCTGATAAAAGGAGAAGCCAAATAAATGAAAATTTTGGCAGATGTGTGAGGAACAGGTCAAATTCATCCTTGGTGTAACAATAGTCTGCTTCGCCTACATAACTACAGAAAAGAATGAAAGTCATTATTTTAAACATAACGAGCAAAATGTGTTCTTGTTTTACCGGATTGCACTTGAGATACCTGAGGGAGAAAAAAAACCAAAACCCGACACTCCAGAATTCACGATAATACACATCACTTTCACTAAAGATGGGTGCAACCTCGTTTAATGTTTAGAACATTTTTTTGGTGATGAATACAGGCAAGCCCGAGCGAGCATCCCCAGATTGTCACACCACATATTGGACAAGCACCACGCTGGGCCCAGGCTGAGGCTTCACAGCAGCTCAGCTCCCCAGGAGGAGCCAATATTCCATATTCCTGCACACCCCCCACCCCGGAGAGACCAGGCACAGAGATACTCCAGAGGCAAACAAAAAACCCAGGCTGTGAACGCAGGGTAATTGCAAACACAGCCAGGCGTGTTCTTACTCACAGAGAAGCTTGGATGCTGTGATGCAACCAGAAACACTGGTGCTCGCAGGAATTCATTTCAATACATTGTAATATTGCTTTAAAAATGGGTTTAAAAAAACCTAAATAAATAAATAAATAAGTCAAAAGTGTAGACCAGCATTATATCAAATCAACTGCTAATGGTTCCTCTCAGACAGGGTTAATCAGACACACAAAATTATTTCCTGGCACTTCTGGAAAGCTTCTTCAGTGATGATTCCAACAAGACGAAAGGTTTCAATTTTGCAGAGTTTGTATTGGCCTAAGGCACATTAGGTTTTATTTTATCACACCCTGTGGGACATATTCACTCAAAAGTCTTTTTTAAGACAGCTTAGAGCAAATCTAGCAGCCCAGTCTGCCTCTCATCTACGAACACTGAAACAAAGATTAATAAAGAATTAAACAATGAAGTAGAAAGCAGAACTTAGAATAACTACATTTTGTAATAAAAGCACCAGTATTTGTTTTGCACATGCTTTACACGGAGTTTTCTGGTCAGAATAAGACACCTAGGAGCGTTGCTAATTCTATGGAACACTGTGCTAAAGCAATCAGGCTGCCTTGAAAACACAGCTGGAGCAGCATTCCCGAGGTCCAGCACAAAAATCCTGAAGGAAAACAGAAGGAGAGTGTGGCAGGTGGGGAACTTCTGCCACTGGGAAGATCCAAGGTTCCCCATGCCCGGTCCCAGACAAGTCCTGCACTGAGTTCCATGTCCCTGGGGTTTAACTGCTCCAGCTTTGGTCTCCTTGCAGCTCCCCGGAAAAGGCAAGGAGGTGTCAGTGGCACCAGAACCCTCCAAGCAAGAGGTCCTTCAGTCATCAAAATACAGCTTTAAAATCATCAATTTTATGTGCACCTCGTGGTGGATTTACATCTCTAGAGTGAAATATAAAAAACTGATGCTCGAGGTCTCAATTCCCCTCTAGAGACCAAGTTTTTATGTGTCTTTTGCAATAAGCTTATAGACTCCTAGAAACTTTTTTTTTTTAATAAAATTGCTGATTTTTTACACATGCTTCTATTTAGAGATTAACCCCCATGAAATTAAGCAAGTATACTGTTGGGAAGGAGGTGAACAATTATCGCAATTCCACATTTTCCACACACAGATATAAAGCCAACTGTATAACAGCCCTACAGGGAAATAATGAATATATTTTTGCCCTATAGCTTTTCAGAAATATGTTTAAAGCATTTTCCCGTGCATACAGTTGAGTTGCTTGAGGTTTTAATGAACTGCTTAATCGGGCAGTTACCCCAATATATTAATTAGATTAAGGCATTTGTGGAGCAAATGTTATTCCTCCTTAAGTCATAAAAAATTAGAGAGCACTGCCCTGATATTGCTGTATGGAAGGATTTAGATTTGTGATGATGAACTAAGAAATCCTTCAAAGACGCGGAATCCCAGGGTATTTGGGGCTGGAAGGTCCCTCTGGAGCTCACCCAGTCCATCCCCTGCCCAGGCAGGGTCCCTGAGCAGTGGCACAGGAACGTGTCCAGGTGGGGTTGGGATGTCTCCAGACAGGGACACTCCAGGCCCTCCCTGGGCAGCTGCTCCAGGGCTCTGCCCCTCCATGGACAGAAGTTCTTCCTCATGCTGGGGAGGAACTTGTTGTGGTTTATTTTATGGCCACTGCTCCTCATCCTGGCCCTGGCACCACTGAGCAGAGCCTGGCCCCATCCTCTGGCACCCCTCGGGGATGTTTGTGTGGATTGCTGGGATCCCCTCTGAGCCTTCCCTTCTCCAGACTGCCCAGGCCCAGCTCCCGGAGTCTCTGCTCAGCACAGAGATCCTCCAGACCCCAAATCCTCTCTTTTCAATTTTGTAAGGCACACAAGAAGCCTGAGACATCACATTTCTGAAATGTGACTTCTTCCACAGGGAGAAGATTTTTCAGGAATGTGTCCCCCCTTCAGCTTTGCCCTGTTTCAGCTGTTGCTAAGACACTGTGGGATTTAATTTTATTTTTTTTAACACTCCTCTAAGTCTATACCCATGGCTCTCCCGTGTCCCTGGAACATGCAGCAGTTATGGAACAGACTCATCTTCCCAGACTCCTCAGACTGAAATTTCTAATAATGGCTATTAAAGTTTTGTTTTCTTAAGATCATGTTGGAATTCCACAGCCACCCTTTGGGCTCAATTAATATTTTCTGCACTTGGAATCGGGCACTCTGGCTGCTAGACATGGACCCTGTCACCAGAACAACTTCAAATGCATCAAACAGTGGGTGGAGACGGTTCCCTCCTGTCCTCAACCATACGACAGCCAGAAGAAATAAGCCCCTCTGGGCTTAGGGAATAAGAATTGCTGCTGTACAGGAAGAGAACAAGACAAGTGTAAGTGGCTTAAATAGGACTTGCATTAAATGGGATCCTGATGCCCAGCATCATGAGGCTAGACAGGTTTCCCCTTGATGAGTGAAGTTTTGTGTGAGCACAAATCAGCTTCTAGATATTACACATAATTATATTCCATGTAATTAAGTAATATTCCGGCACCACCCATGTGTGAACTCTTCTCTTCTTTAGTTATATGTGATGCTGACTGATTTTTAGGGAAAAAAAAAAGGAGGGAGAGCAAGGTGGATGCCCATGGTTCTATTCAAAGAGACTATTGTAGCAAGAAGTCATTTTTTAATTCATTATTTAAACTTCTGGGCACATGTACTGCACAAAATCCACCTGAACCCTTTCACAGCTCCTGGTTCTCCAAACTGCAGCTTCCTTTCTCTCTAATGACCCTCCCCAGCCTTCTGAGGGTCAGCAAATGTCTCTGCAGCATGACAGGCTCAAACGACGCAGGACGGCCACAAGAGACCCAATTTCGGCGCTCTCTCAGGATTCTGGCCCCCTCAGAGCTGTGCTGGGCTACCAGAGCAAGGAAAGAGGCACCTGCAGCTCCCCTTCCAGCCAGGGCAAGGGCTGCCAGGCAGGAATGAAGAGAAAGCCCTCTCTCCCTCCCTCCCTTCAAATCTGATTTCTGGTTTTTGGTTTCTGGAGCACAACTACCAGAAAATAGGCTCTGTGACTCCTAAACTTCAGCAGACAAAACAAAAGAACAGAAAACAGTTATTGTTCCTAATAGGTGGGAGGAAAAAAAAAAGTCACTCACTGCTCTTTATTTTTACTTATTATTTCTGTTTATTTAATTTTTATTTTTATTTCACTAGCATATGCACAAAAGGAACATTTGCTTGGAGAAGGAGCACCTTTTAGTAGCTCTTTTTGTTCAGGATTTTTGCTAAACTTGCTCTGCTTCAAAAGCTATTTTCTCAGTGAGCCATAAACCTAAATACATGGGCCTCTCCTGGTACTCTTTCTTGGAAGCAAACATAATTTATAGCTGATCAGAGAAAAGAAACACCACTTTTTTCTCATCTAATAATATTAGAATGTTGGGAGTTTTTATCTTCTTTATTCAGGCAGGAAAGTTTGAATTTCACGGTCCCCAAAAAAAAGCTTCAAAAAACTTTCCAGGTGAGTAGAAGCACATGTATTGTTCACCACTCTTTTAATTTCAACCATACTTCCCCTGCTATATTTTCAAACAAAAACAATGACTAAACGCAATGTCTCATCAATTTTAAATTTTTTCTCACCCCCCAAAACATTTCATGCAGTGGCATTCATCCAAACTGAGCTACTCCCAAAAGAAATTCTCAGTTTCTGCATATCAAATGACCTTTCCTAGATCCACCACTGCTTTATTGATGCAGACAACACCCCACACCCTCCTCGTCAGCCCAGACCGACGACCAGGTCAGACTCTAACCCATCATAACCCTGCTGCAGCATTTGTGAGCAGTCTGCACGGAGAGGAAGCACGAAGAGTGAGCCCAGCTGTCACGAGAATTTGTGTTCCCCTCTCCTTACCCACACAACGTTCACCCCAAACCTCAAAATCACCCGCTGGACCCACAGGAAAATTCATTCCTTGCTTGTGTCGTCCCCTCTGGAGCAGGGGTGCTGAGTGAGACGCTGCCACCAGGATCAGAATGGCTGTTGAATAACCTAAAATGCTCAAGCGGAGAGAGGAATGACTTCTGCAGTCACAGACACTCCAATAAAGTGCTAATTTCAGTAAATTCTAAGCCACCTGAGTGGATAAGGATGGTTCATCACAGCCTAAGAAGAGCAGGGTTGGAAAGGCAGAGTGCAACACATATGCAAGGACTTCATCTCTCCTTGCTGTGGTAACACAGCAATTGTCACAGACGGGGCTCCCACAACTTCCCAGAGGAAAAGTCAAAAGCCGTGTTCAGGAGGGGAACATTCCAATCAGAGCAGGAAATTTTCCCACCTAACGTTTTCCTTTAGAAAAATGTCAATTCCATGAGATCAGCGTGCTCCCTCAGAACACTTCTGTTCCGTCAGATGCTTTGAAGGAAAGCAGCTGCTGGTTCCAGGCCAGTTTGCCAGCTGGCCCAGCAGCCCACCCCGCAGACAGCCGTGGGGTTCAGGGCTTCCCCACCCTGCTCACAGGCACTCTGGAGATCTGCAGCCTGAACCCCCTGCTTGCACAGCAAAAACCATCCAGATACCTGTGGCCAGGGCTGAGGGGCCTCGTGCTGCATCGGTGCTGTTTTGGAAACAGGTGGAAGGGAATGTTCCATCCCGGAGAAGTTGTAAAGGTTTATGCCAACCCAGAGCTATTTTATTTTGTTTTAATTTCCCACAGACCAGACACATTAAATGCCATCTGACTCTGTACCGCCAGATGCAGCCGTCACTGGGTTTGGTTTGGGAGATATAAATAAAAAATTGAATTAAATTTATAGGAAGTTGCTGGCATCACATTTACAAAAGTCTCCAAGTGTCCTGTAAAATGCAGGAGAGAAACACACATGGACCTGTAAAGCCAAACTCTAACTGAGTAGGATTCCTCTTTAATGCACACCAAGAACAAGGATGATACTAAAAAAATTTAAAATTAAAAAAATTTTTTAAAAAATTTAAAAAGAATAAAATAAAATAAAAGAGAGAGAGAGAAATAATTACTCAGAATAGTTCATTCAGTAAACCTTAGAAAGAGAGAACCACCCTGGTCAAAAAAAATAGGAGTGAATTATTAGCAACATAAAAGTCATGCAGGAAAATGTCTTGGCTGAGCCTGTGGGGCTTTGAGCTGTGCTCCAGGCCCTTCAAAGAGGAATCCCCCGAGTTCTGAGCAAAGGCTGTAATGACATCTGAGCAAGTGGAAACCTTCTATCAGAGAGTCTAGAGTAGCTCAGAAGTGAAAGGACACAGAAACACGCATATTTCTCCTGTCTTCCAGCTGCAGTAATTACTGGGCAGTAAATGACAGCATAATTAATAAAAAGTAAATGGGGTTCAGCACGAGAAAGTAATTTCCACTTCACCTAAGGCAGACTTTCAGTTATGCACACTCTGGTAGATGGGAGCAGGAATCAGGGCTCCTCCATGACCTGAAGATAATCAGGGAAGACTTTTGTCCCCCCAACTCAGACTCAGGGATGGGTATCACCTTTGCTATTCTTCTGCATTAAGAAAACAAAAAGTATAAAAGAAAAACAGAAAAACCTGCAGCTTTCCTCCCACCAGGTTTTTAAATAGAATCATAGAATCATTGAAGTTGGGAAGATCGAATACTTACAAGGTGAGGGAAAAATTCATCATATAAAGTGCTCATTGCCATGAAAAGCCATAAACGAGGAACACTGCTGGGAAATTCAGGATATTACCAATGGATCTTCCCAGCCTACAGACTCTTCTGCAAGCTGCAAGGACCAGCATTACAGAAAAAGAGAGTCAAGAGGCTCACGTTTTGAAGGGCTAAAGCCACGGTAACTGAGAACCACCCTTGTCCTGTAACTGTTAAAGGCATGATCAAACACCGCTGCACTGTGCTGTAGACATCACACACAACCACCACCATGAAGGGACTCAACTCTCGATTTTTGCTGAATTATTAAGATAGATTAAAGATATCTACAAGGGAGATTCCTCTATACAATATTTGAGTTGAGTGCCTCCAAAGAGGGATCTCAAACAAAGAAATCCCTGAGCACTCATATCCTCATAAGCCAATTTCTCCACCCCTTCCACGATGGTTTCAAGCAGAGGTGATAACTGAGTCTGGAGTCTTCCCATCCTTTATTGAACCCTTCCATTGTCTCTGTTTGGGTGGTTTATTCTTTTATCTCTGAGGTGGCAGCTTCCCTTAAGGAACGTGGCTTCCTCATCCTCTGCCTTGAGTGGCTCTGGGGCCTTTTTACTGACTAGGTAAAAGTTCAGCATAATTGGGGGAAAGTTCACTGCCTGCAGGCTGAGGCTTGGGCAAAGTTAGCTACTGGTGGTGAGCAAGTTGTGCTGAACAAGTTCCCTACAAGTGCTAAAAATGTTATATATAAGTGCAAACCAAGTCCTACCTAAGTAGTGCACCAAAATCACAAACAATTGAATAAAACATTGACAGGCTTGGAAAACAAATTGCCTCAAATCTGAGGCCACAAGAAAGGCAGAGACCAGAAATGGCTGTGTTGAAAAGAAAGCCTGTGAATTAATCATGTAAGCGTACTAAAACATTATTAGTTTTGAACACTGAAGGTGAAAGAACATTTGTTCACCAAAGGTCATTCTCCCAGCTCAGGGGGGAGTTTTAAAGAACACATGTTGGAAAATTTGCCTCAGTATTCATGTTATTTCACCCCTGGGCATCGTTTGCAGTGTAAAGAAATTAGTCTGGTAGCCAATGAGCATCCTGGTGTTGAAACCCTCCAGGAAAAGTCAGTATCACTTAAAGTAACAATACCTCACTGCTGGTTCTCACAAGTATTTACTCCTTATTAAAAGAAATAAAATTATCCCAGGCAGGAGACTGAACAAGCCAGACTGATATAAAAACTACAGATCCACTGCCAGCAGAAGAAAGGGAACTGCAACTGTGAATCTCGAAGCCATCACCTTTGGAAAGGGGAAAAAATTAATGACAGCATTGTTTTAATGGGTGGAGGAGAGTGTGAGCACATGTCTGGAAAAGAGGCTTTTGTGGAACAGGGCATCCCACGCCCGGGACGTGGCTTCACAAGGATTTCTGTGCAGGAGACACAGCCAGAGTGGCTGTGACAAAGGACACGGTGGCACACCTAAAGAGAAAGTCTGACTGACATCCAGCTGCGGTTCACTACTTCCCTACCCGTGAGTTTCAAAGGAAAGTTGACATAAAGTAGCTTTTTCCCATTTAGTTTTATTTAACAGAGGCAATAGTAATCTCCTCGGAATTTGGTGCCTCTCCAATGTTTATCACACCATTTATCATCCAGATTTCCAGCTTGCAGAGATGTATAATATGAAGCACAACTGTTAAATCATGTTACACTTCTGGCAAGAGACACCATTTATCGTACATGAAAGGGGTCCAGGGGCTGATTTATTCAAATGCTTACATTAGTTACTTAATCTGACCGAAAAGGCAAAAAAAAAGTGCTTTAAACTCTGATAAGGTACCCTGTATGAATGTTTCTAATGCGAATACATACTGAAAGTTATTTTTAAAACTAATATACCGTACTACTGTGGAGCATGTTTTTCCAAATGTACACTCCATACACTTGGGGGTTTTGCCACTATAATTTTACGAAGCATCCTTTACCATCCCAAATGGACAGTTTCTAATTCCCCTTGTGCAAAACCAGAATTCTTAAGAAAAACTCTCCAGAGGATCCACTAAAATAATGCACACTGACAGCCTGGCTGGCCCATGCTGAGTTTTGCATGCTTCCAGCTTCTGGAAGATGCCTTGAAGGTTTGCCTGGAAAAGTTGGATGCACATACTGTATAAACTTTAATATATGCAAAATAATGTGCATACGCTATGTACATTAATACATGCAGTTACATGCATATTTGAAAATAGCAAAAAATAATGTAGTGGCTGTCAGAAATCCTATATTGGTCTCATCACAAAGAGCACTGAGTACTTAGTGCTGTGCAGCAGCTCCTCTGTGTAAAGGAACAGCATCTTCCCCTGCTCCCCATGGCAACAAATCAGTGGCTGCAAGCACACCTTGGGTATCTTGTGGGATTATTACACCACTAAAAGAAAAAGCTCACATTTTCTTCTTCATAGGACAGCAGCCTGCCAGGTGCCCTGCAGTTTTGCCTGACAACTAGTTAAGGACTTTCATAGCTGGACTGCCTCAGAGCAGGATTTCCAGCACTAAATTATAAAAGAAGTCTCCAAATCTGAGCTATTTAAACTGCAGGTTCCTAAGACTTGTAGTCCCTGGAAGGAGAACAAAGAGCTAAAACATGAACCTAAGCATTCACTTAGGTGGCATGGGGTTAGGGGAGGGAGAAACAAGGACCTGAAGAAGCCCAGTGACTCGTTTTCCACCACCAGAGAAGTGCTGCAGCACCTCCACAAACCCCTCCAGCCTTCATGACCCTGTGGCCAGACTCTGCACAAGCGGTCAGTTAACAGAGTACAGGCCACATTGCATAGCCTGCATCCTTCAGAATAATGCTTCCTGCAACCCAGCGGCAGCAAAAAAACAATACAGAACGCCAAAATGAGGGTGTAGCTCGTCTCGTTCTGTATAAACTTCTCACTACAACAGCACAAAAGTCAAGGAAAGAGGTGCAGCCGTGCAGATGAATGTGGAGCTGGAAAGACCGTGACAGGCTCACAGCTGAGCCTGTGTGAGTGACAGGCTGGGGGATTGACAGCTCCTTCTAAGGATGAAGTCTGTTTGTGTGTCTCTTTCGTCAGGAGGACAAGGGGAAACGGCCTCAAGCTGTGCCAGGGGTGGTTCAGCTTGGACATCAGGAGGAATTTCTTCACTGAAAGGGTGGTCAGGCCTTGGAAGGGGCTGCCCAGGGAGGTGGTGGCAATAAAAAGGTGTTCAAGGAACGACTGGGCATGGCTCTGGGTTGGATGACAAGGTGGGGATCTCTCAAAGGTTGCACTCGACGATCTTGGAGGTCTTTCCCAACCTCAGTGATTCCGTGATTCTGTTTTCAGAGCATCTTTCTCCAAAACAAGAGCTCTGGAGGTAACGGGCTACTGTGTGTACTTGAGGTTGAGGTGAGTCCTCCCTGAGCTCAGGACTGCCCAAGCTTCTGCTCCTCAGCCCCGCGCTGTGGTAGAGGAGTTGAAAAGAGCATCCCTATTCCTACATGGTAGGTAGCACTGGGTACCACAGAGACACAAAGGAAAAGAGAATCCATTCCGAGAATGACAAGAAAAAAGTAGCCCATGGTAACCACTAAGCAATAAAACTGTCAAGATGTTTGAAGATAGACAAATCCTGCAATTTCTCTCACCGTACCCAGTAGCTATTATGCCTTACAACACTTCCCCACACAACCACAATTCCCATATTATTATAACGAAGGGTATAGCAGGGATTACAAAAATTTGGGAACCACATGGCACCCTTTGCAGGGCAGCAGACGCATTTTTACTCCGGATCTGCCATTTTCACTGTTGTAGTTATCAAATAGTCACCTCTGCAATAAAACACTTCATGGTAACTGCAGCAAGCAGCTGAGGGGAAAGAATTACACAATCAGGAAATGGGCAATAATCACTGAGGCGGCAGAGGAACCAGATGTTAATATGGGATTGTAAACCTGCTAAAAAACATACCCATACTCAGCTCTCTGATGCGAGGGCTGTCTGTGCCAGGAGGCGAACTGCATGGATTGGAGGCAAACAAAACTCTGCTGGGGTAGAGTGCTCATTTTTCTCTGATATAGCTGTGGAGCAGTGCATGTGTTGGGAGATAATCCAGGCCTCGCTGCCAGGCTGGAGGGGTCCAGTGCAGGCTGTGCCTCTGCACAGGGAATGGGCTCAGGGGCTTCTCCAGTGCTCCTCAGGCACGCCTTCCTCTGACCAAAGAGCAGCAAAGGCAAGAGGCTGAGCTTGGTGTTGGACGGGGCTGGTGCCGTGAGGCTTTTGCCATCCAGTTCCGCTCCTGCTTAGCTGCAGAAAGGGCAGCAAGAGCCCGGTGCCGAAGCAGAGCAGAGCTCGGACACCTCAGGTAACACTCACCCCTCTTTGTGTGCACGCACCCCTCAAGTCAGGAGTGATGTGACCACCTTCACCACAGCCACCAGCAGCAGTTTCCTCCCACCACACGTCCAGGCTTCTCTGTACTTCTCTTGCACGCTGACCTCCCTGAGCTGCTGCCCTGTCCTGAGGCAGGTCTGGGGTCTCCTAGGGATGTTCCTTCTCTCTTTGCTACAAACTAAAGGCTGGAAAAGAGCTTTTCAAGAGCTGCAAGAACAGCAGAGAGCCCTAAGTCTGTAAGTTCTAAACTTTTCCTGGGCTGGGTTTTCCAAGGGAGGGGAAGTGCCATGAGGGAAGCTGCTCACTGAAGTTATTCAGTGACACAACCGCTGAATCATGGAACCATTAAGGTTGGAAAAGACCTCCAAGATGGAGAAACCCAAGTTTCACCTGAACACCCTCATGTCCACTAAGCCATATAATGCATTGGCATATGTACTCATTTTTTAAACAATTTCGAGGACAGAGGCTCCACCACTTCTCTTCCAAGCTCCCTAGGGAGCTTGCTCCAGAATGACTTGAAGTCATTCTTAATTGATTTTGCAATCATTATTTTGATATTTGATACACAAACAGGAATAAAATGTCCAGAAAAATAAGGACACCTCTTGTATACTTTTATTCCCTTGTATTTGCATCCACTTATTTTCTAAAACAACTCCAAAACAAATCTTTCAGAAGTACACGTTATTAAAAGTAAAACTAAGGTTGCTATAGGCAGTGGGGCAAAAAGGAAAGCAGGGTAGCTGGAAAATCTGTAAATGGTGGCTTGGGAGTAGAAAGACGGACAAGAACAACATACTTTTAAAAGAAAAAGTGCAAAACTCATGCAAAAAGCAGAGTCTGTAAGTCCCATTCTCTGTCCTATGAATTGTTAACCTTGGCAGTGAGCAACTGACTCACTGTACATTGGATCCCAACCAACTAAAATAATAAGCAGGGTTTCAATCAAACCCTACATGCTAATAATGCTGAACCAAATACTGAGAGAGATGTACAAACACAATCTATTATTGTGCAAGCTCCTTTTCTTCTCTTTCTTTTTTTTTTCTTTTTCTTAAGGTGAATTTAATGCTTATGAATGCTTCCAGATTTATGACCCCAGACTGCAGTTTTCTGGCTTTTGCCCATGGAGGAACAGAGAAAGCATCCAGTATTTAACTAATCGGAGTGTAACATCTACCAACGTGGCTGGAAAACACAGCACAAAGAGCTGCCCAAAGGGCCAGAAACCCAGAGTCCCCTGTACACTGAAATCACTCTGCTCCTCCTGCATCACCAGCTCAGGAACAGTTGGAAGAAATTGTGGTTCATTATTGGAGAAGAAATTCTGTAACTTACGACACTTCAGAGCTGAAAGAGTTGTTGTAGTTGAACATATCTTCAAAAAGAAAGTTAGAACTTTGATTGTTGGCGTGTGGAAAAAGAGGCAGAATAAAGCACTGAGGTTTTTCCTGCTGATTAATAACCAGAGGAAAGAACTTAGTTGAAACCACACATGTTCACAAGATGATCCTGTCTTCAGAATTAACATTACTCAACCAATAAAAATTTAATGTGACGTTTTGGCCCAGCCATGAAACAAGAGAGACTCTTGATCAATGATACCATCATCTGAAATAGCGTACATCGTCAATGGCTGCTCAGATCAGAAGGAAACCAGAAGTTGTGAAAAAAAAGACCAAAGAGTGGTGAATGAAACAAAAGCACCATGAAGAATAATGCTCCTTGCTGGCAAAAGAAATCCACAATCACTTTCTGCAGAGGGAACTCTGTGAGGAGCCGTGGTCCTTCACCAAAAACACCACCAGGGCAGGGCACACAGGAGTGAAAAGGGGGTGCTACAGTTTTGAATAAAGAAAATGAAACACAAATAATGCTTTTTACTGTAAGGAAGGAAAAATGATCTCCAAATAATGCAGCAGGAAAATACTGAATATGATATGAGAATAAACACACATGGAGGCACTGTAGGTACAACTCTGGATAAAAGTAGATGTGTTTTGCCTAGAACAGGTCTTTGTAGATGGAATCACAGAACCACAGAATATCCTGAGCTGGGAGGGATCCACAAGGATCCCAGAAGTCCAGCTCCTGGCCCTGCACAGGACACCCCAACAACCACACCACGAGCCTGATAAGGTCGTGATGAACTTACCATAGGCACTGGGGGCTGAGGGGGGTTGGAAAGGTCACAAACAAGGAACAGAATATACTTCAGATGCTAAAAAGACATGAATGGCACGACACAGCTCCTCAAGCTCCTGAAAACAGAAGGTGATGCTTCCTGGCTCCGCAGTGCTTCTGCTGAAAATTTGAAAAATTTGCCAGTTTGTCTCTGCAGTGTGGTAGAACAACGTGCCGCACTGAAGGATCCCATTTTTAAGGTATAAGATCGTTTCTGTTATGTATAAAGCCAGCAGGAAATCAAATCGCATTTACACACTGCCAGTGGTGTGGACTAGAAATATCCCGCTGGTAGCCCACTCCTTGTGCAGCTCATCTCAGCCAGATCTGGGGTTTTGAACCATCAGTGATGCTGCCCAAAGCAGTGAACCCCAGAGCCACGAGTGACCACCATGGCAAATCCTACACCCCTGCTGCATCTCCACCTTCCCTTGCTGCTGCTCCAAACCCCTGCATGTGAGCTCATCCTTCCTTCAGCTGTAGGGCCTGAAAATTGCAGGAATGGGCCACTATTACAATAATTGCGAAGAGCATTTTGGAAATTATCTTCCTTTTGATACAGGCCCTCTCCTGCTGTGCTTCAGAGGATGCACAATTGCTGAACCCATAAGGGTAAATCATCCTAAGGAAGAAATGACAGCTCGTTCTTTGAAAGAAGAGACAGCTAGTTTCAGCACACTGCTAATCTTTGTGATTTCATGTTACAGCTTTCATTTAAGGCAGGCTATAAAATAGACATCTGAAGAATTATGAAAGAAATTATTCTTTTTCTAGCTCTGGAATTTCAAAAGAATTTGCAATGATTCTGTAAAACATTTGTTCTACAGCCTTTCAGAGACGAGAAGCCAAACCAACCTCATTACAGACAAAATTATTTAAGTGTGGCACTTAAACCTGTGTTTGGAACTCCAAATAAAAAGCGCATGATGGTGACCTCCAAATAACCCCTGACTTAAATGCAAACCTTAGTCTCAACTGCTTTAATAGCTCCATAACTCCAGCACAGCCAAGTTTTCCTCCTGGAGTTTCGTGATGATGTTCATTTATTCTGGGGAAATAAGCAAGACATCTACAATGACATCATAATTTTCCCAGTGCTGTGCTCTTTGGAGAGTGTCCTAGCAGCTATAGCTGGATGTAAAAAACCTAAGTGAAACTCTGACATGGCTCGCTAGGGAGAAACAGACTTTGTGCTTTAGGTTTACAAGTTGTTTGTTGTATTTCCCAAAGAATATTCAGCAAATATAAAACCAGGACTAGCAAACAACAGTGGGGAAAGTAGGAAGGTTCAATGCTCCTCAGAGAAGTCCCAAAACTTATCATACAACAGACAATTTGTCTTGCAGGGTGTGCTAATCAGCATTTGACAAATAAATTGAAAAACAGATAAACTGGCAGACAAATTGAAGACTGTTCCTTCCCTTGAGTAAGTTAGTGGCCCAATTGCTATTTTACAGGTTTGGGACGTTCCACTTGATGTCCAACGCTGACTGTAGTTACAACACCTCTCTCCTAATTCTTCACTGATTTATGTCAAAAAGGGTCCAGCTGACAAACCTGAAGAGCTTCCCCCAATATTTTCCAGCAGTTTTTGAGGTCACCTGTACTTTTTAGGGCTTTGCATTTCCCAGCAGTGCGTGGGCACAGTGCAACCTTCTCCAGCTGAGATGTCCAACAAGTGTCCCGAGAAAAGTGAGAAGAGATTCCTCCTGCCCCCTTCCCTTTATGAAATCAATGATCTCTCATTTCTTAAAGACCCAGATAAAAATCCTTCAGAAAGCAGCAGGATTATGTTACCACTGCCACTGTATTGGGCTGCCCTTGGAAATGGAGTCATGAAGCTCAGGGTATATACATTTTTTTTTAATTATTATTATTTGTTTGTATTTGTATTTGTATTTGTATTTGTATTTGTATTTGCATTTGTATTTGTATTTGTATTTGTATTTTATGTTTATATATATATATGTATATACACACATACATGCATATACATGTATTATATGAAGTAATTTTAATTTTTANGTATTTGTATTTGTATTTGTATTTTATGTTTATATATATATATGTATATACACACACATACATGCATGTATATGTATTATATGAGGTCATTTTAATTTTTATAACAATTAGATTTTTTTTTTTTTTTTTTTT
>VWPU01017042.1:0-83294 GCA_013398955.1 Callaeas wilsoni | reverse complement strand
AGGGGGAAGGGGGCGGGGGCAGTTTCCTTCTAATGCTGTCCACGTTGTTGATGGCACCTCCATATATGTCAAACACATCTTTTATTTTATTTTCTACCTGTGTTTCGACTATATTCTATATTTTTTCTCTTTTTCTCTTTTTCTTTTCCTTTCTTTTTCTTTTTTTTCTTTTCCTCTTTTTTCTTTTTCTTTTGCTTTTCTTTTTCTTTTTCTTTTTCTTTTTCTTTTTCTTTTTCTTTTTCTTTTTCTTTTTCTTTTTCTTTTTCTTTTTCTTTTTCTTTTTCTTTTTCTTTTTCTTTTTCTTTTTCTTTTTCTTTTTCTTTTTCTTTTTCTTTTTCTTTTTCTTTTTCTTTTTCTTTTTCTTTTTCTTTTTCTTTTTCTTTTTCTTTTTCTTTTTCTTTTTCTTTTTCTTTTTCTTTTTCTTTTTCTTTTTCTTTTTCTTTTTCTTTTTCTTTTTCTTTTTCTTTTTCTTTTTCTTTTTCTTTTTCTTTTTCTTTTTCTTTTTCTTTTTCTTTTTCTTTTTCTTTTTCTTTTTTCCTTTCCCTTTCTCTTTCTCTCCTCTGTCTCTTTAAATTTTTTTTCTCATGATTGCAGTTGAGTTCAAAATATCACAATGTTCTGAAGCTGCAGAGAAAGACAGGTTGGTCTTTTGGAGCACATTTCTTTTCATCCCCTCTTTCCCACTTTTCCCCCTCAAATTCCTCCAATATTCAGATTCTCTCTACCTCACCAATGCCTTCATCATGTCTTTTTATTTCATGGGTATGTGATTTGTGTCTGATGGTTTTTCAGATTCAGTAGTACAACATTGGCAACTAACCCACAGATGTAGCATCCAAAATATTAGTCAGTAAATGGGACAATCTATATGGGCTATACACAGCTTACCATTTAAAACCCCCAATTCAAGCATCTTACTCTGCTCTTCATCAATTACACTGGCACACAGGAGCTAGCAGCTCTGACCAGAGGTTAGTCTGTGTGCATCATCAGGAGTCTCAACTGGGATGATGCCATGTGACAACAACACTGAGCCTCTGTAAGCGACATGAGTACAGTCCAGCACCAACTGAACAACATCATTAAGATGACTTAATCACTTCTAGAATACTTTAACTGCCATTAGTCTCTGCAATACATTTTATACTGATTTTTGACAAGAATTTATGCAAGCCTGACACCTCTCAGAAATACAGTCTTGGACTTTGAGATGAGACTAGAGAAGACAAGGGATATCTTTTGTCTCTAGATCACTGATAGTGCTCTGTGGAGTCCTCTGTGAAGGACCATGCTTGTACTTCCAAGGTTGAGACAGAGAATTATCACTTCCCTATCTATAAACTGAAAAAAGAAAAAAAAGCTGTGACAACACACTGATGTTGCCAGCTATAAAAAATGTCATTAAAGGATTATACTTGTAGTTGACTTACTTAAAGATAAAAGAGATAGAAGGCTTACTGCATACTTCTTGAGAACAGCTTCAAACCCTTCCTTATCTGTATTAATGTAAAACTGCTAGTGCTATTGATCAGTCCATGTTTGGATAAATTTCTCAGGACATGAAAGTGACTTACCTCTTTGGCTTAACAGAACAATCCATCTGAGATCTCTTCCATTTATTTTCACGTTTCTGTTGAAACCAAAGAACCAGACTTTTCTAGCCAGACCTAGCCCAGGACAGAGAAAAAAACTCATGGTTGTCTGTTTCATCTGTGCTGACTATGGATTAATAAAGAAGCTGAAATTTTCAAAAATTAAAGAAGCTGTTATTTCTATTTCCAGACACCTTTCTGCATGTTGGGTGATACTCAATTTTACTTTTAACAGATATTAGCCAAATAAGCAGTGGTAGATTAGTTCTCTTTTCTTCAGCCTCAAATGTGATCTGATTCAGAATAAAATCTGAATTACATCATGAAATGAAAAGAAAAAAAAGAAATCAAATTAGAGTCCAGAACTTTCCCTCTGGACAAAGACAGTTGTGTGATTATATGGTTAGAAAGAAAGTATTTTGAGTTAGAATGTTTTCTTGATACAGCACTGATATAAAATTAATATAAAAAATCTAGTATCAGGAAGATTAATCAGAATTGAGAAAAAATACACTAATTCCTTTGTTTGGAAGTGAGATATTTGTATGATGTCTTTTAAGATATGACTTGCAGTGTCCTCATTCAACAGATTAAGAATATACAACATGTTGCATGACAAATAAAGGCACAGTCTTTAGAGTCATTTAAGATTGATGTTTAGTAACAAATGAAAACCATTTGCCACTCTCCCCAGAGAAATTTTGGAATGAAAGATTAATTATCCATATTATTGTGAAAGCTAGATCCAGAAAAACTCTCTTTTGTTCCAGAAATTAATTTAAATGTATTGAAATGATTTCTCAGAATTTATATGGTGCCTTTCCTTATTAAAATCTATGGATATATATTTCATAGTATTTAAAAGAACACAGATTTTAGCAAGGAAAATTAGAGGCTTGTGGCCTTTTAAATGTCAAGGACCATATTATGGTCTCAGTTGTATGAAACTAATTCTTGCTGAAATGAATATAAGTCCCACACATATGCTGTTTTCATAATCAGAACCAATTGTTTTTCTGCTTGCACAATTCAGGCAAATGAGAAGACTTAGGAAACCGGGCATCACAAGGCAGTGTCATTCTTTGGTTCTCAGAATGTGCAACACACTAAATCTGATTGTTGTCACTTGTGGCTTTAGCAGGATTTTATTAGATCTTCCATATTTTTACAATGAGAAGAGCCTCCATGATTTTGTTCTGTGACTCTGTATAATTCACCACTATTCGAATTTTGTTGAACTATTCACATTTTTCACGCTTCTTGCTGAATAACAGATTTTCCTTAGCTAGCATAAGTGAATGTGCTTTTGTGACTTTAAAGCTACAAAAGCAGAAAATAGACCCATACACACTTTAGTCCACTACAATGATGTTTGGGACAGGGCATGGTTTGTTTTGGGGGTGTGGCACATCTGAACTTTTCCCCCAGAGTGCCTCCAACCTCCATTATATGTCTTGCTTCTAAGAAGCTTGTGATCTATTTGCACTATATGGCTTCTTGTTTAGGTTTTGAGGTTATTGTGTGTGGGGTTTTGTGGGTTTTTTACAAACCAACAGCAGCTCCTGACTCTTCACACACTATGCAATATGTATGTCAGACTGACCTAGTTCTTGAAGAATAATATTAGGTGTCCCATGCTCAACAATACCTACACTAATGCTGCAACCACCACTATCACTGCTTATGTTGCAATCAGACGTGACAATGTCTTTGTATATCAGCACTTTTATTGTTTTGGAATGAAATCTGAAAGAGAAAGAAGAAAACATACACTTTAACTGGGCCACTGGAGTATTTGTATAAAAAAGTACTAGAGCCCTTTGACCTCTTTGACCTCCGTAGTACCTACAAAAGAGACCAGATATATCTTTAAGATGCTGTATGGATACTTCAGAATCCTATTTCACAGTAGGTATTTGAAACATAATTTTTTTCTAGGCAAGGCCAAAGGTTAGATTATTATTTTATTCCTGATATTTTTTCTTGGCTGCCAAAACTTAAATAATTGCACATCCACCTGTTGGCAGTCAGGATTTGCTTAGGTCCATGTATTAGACAAACTTTTCCTCTATAGGCTCATCTGAATAACTGACCCATCTCTATTGACTCCTGAGCCATAAAATTCACATTTATAATAAACCTTTCAACAAAAAAATTTATTCTGGGAGTTTGAATGAATCCATAAACAGATTTAATGGGAAAATATGTAATTAGGTTGAGGGAATACATTACAGGACAAAAGTGTTCTGTTGCTCTCTCTAAAAACAGCATTCCTTAACTGGATTTTCATAATACCTTCTAGACTGAAAAATCTCAAAAATTAGATAATAGGCTTGAGTACATCTTGTGCTGACATGGAAACACAATACTTGTTGTTTAAGAAAATGTTCCGCTGATCATTTAAAATGAGTGCCTATCACAGCTACAGGGGTGTCAGCCATACATGTTAATCTGCGGTCCATACCCGAATAAAAGAACCCATCTGTAAATCCTGCTCACCTGTAGGAAAATTCTTGTCTTGCTAACATGCAAGATATTATTGTTGTTTTTTCCATGTCTATAAATAAATGCAAAATGGTCCAGTATAAGTCTAGTATGCTGTAAGTACAGCAGATTGAATTTCTTACCCCATTCAACAACAGTAGTGATATAAGAAAAAAACAGAAGTGGAAAAATTACTTGCACTGAGAGAATTATCCTTCAGATTCAGACACAGCAGAAAAATATTCCACAAAAAGTATTGACTCTTTTCTTATCTACAACAGAGCAACTCTGTTGCTTTCAGTGGAGCTTTATTCATCATTTTGGGGGGAGTACATTATGAACTGATAAACATAGCTGAAAACTGTTATTCTTTCTACCTTCCTACTATGCTTCCTTAGTTCCCCTCTTTTTTCCTTTCTTTCTTCTTACCTTTCTTTCTCCCCCTCCCCCATTTCTCTCTCTCTCTCTCTCTTTCTTCCTTTTCTATCTTTTAAAAAGCAATCTATTAAACCAGTAAATTAAGGACAAGACAATAAACATGCCCATTCCATATAGTAAATAATTATTGTGTCCAACCAGCTGCTGGCAGGTATAAAATCTGAGACAGCTGGTTAGCCAGCTCTTAAGGGCTAGCTGTTCTAAAAATCACTTCTTTTCCTTCTCTCTCTTTTTTTCTATTCTTTTTTTTTTTCCTCTCTTTTCACAGCACATATCCAGATACAGAATCTCTGAGCTAATTATCAGGGCTGGGATTCTCAACTTAATCATCACTACCAATTCCCTGGAGAACAGTGGCATCTAAGAGCTAACCCCTGCCATGCTGAATCACAGTCACACAGATGAAGAACCAAAGCCCACTGAGATTTTCAAAGGAGGAGTCCTGTACACAAATTTAATATAATTGTATGCTTTACAACTGAAGTGTAAACTAGGAGACTGTAGCTGATAAAATGCTATTTAAAGTTAAAATATTAATGTTATAGATTATTAGTTTAACAAGGCTTCAGGGAAGAGAGAGTCCATCTGCCTGCATTGTCTAAAAGCAGTTCTACAGTGCACTATCTGTAAGAATTAACTCATTCTACATTCACTATTAATGGAAAAAAGCTGGAAAGAGACACAATCAATTGACTAATTTGCTGTAACTTTGCACCAAGCATTAAATTAAGAGAAGAGAAAGGTAGGCTGCAGAATTATTTCTCTCCATCATCCTCGTTAAATTTCATTTCAGCAGGGAATTGTGTCACTGGTGCTTTAGTTATCTGCTGTGAATTCAACCCAGTATTCGCTTGAGTACTCTCTGTATGTAACTGCCTGTATTTGCAGGTACACAGGATGACATGCAGTTACATGATGCCAGTAAATGCCAGGCTTAATTGTTTCGTAATCATTCCGTGAAATCATTTATTTTGCATGAATAAACACAGATGCTTATACTCTCTGCTGGTGTAAATCGTAATCGTTCCACTGACACCAGTGGAGGTGTGCTAATTTACACCAGATGGAGATTTGGCCCGATTATTTAAGGACCTGAGGTATTTGGCAAAGGCTCAATAGGCACGACTGAATTGTGAAGTTTCCTCCTAGGGCATTTCAGCAGTAAATTACATTTTATACAGAAACTTCAGCTATCTGGATGTAAAATCTTCCTGGAATAACTGCAGCAAATTAGTTGGTCTGTCAGATGAATGATATTTGCTACAGCACTTGCAGATGTTCAGTCCTGTGTGAGATTCCTTTGATGCAACTGCCTATAACAAAGACACATTTATCACACTTACAGCTGTCTAACCTTTAACTAACATTGCTCAGATGGAAGAAACTTCTTTATGAGAATTTAAAACTATGCTGTTATATTTTCTTAAGGTTTGGGTATCAGTAGCAGCATTGGCAGCTTACAAGATGATTGTTCATAGTGAACTGTTTGGTGTGTTGTTTAAGGCTGCAGCTTCAGGAGTTTTTAAAATATGTTGAAACTTATGGTTAAGCTTTTTGAGCATAAATGTCTTTTTAGCATGCATCATAGAACAAAGAAATTAAGAAAATGTCCTAAATTAACAAGAAAAGTTAAAATCAATCACTTAAGAACCTTAGCCTAGATATTTTCTCTCCATCTTACAATAGTTACAATTTCATAATCTTGGATCACCTTGCATATTTCTTGATTTGTGACTTTGGCAGCAGTACAGTAAGATGGAAGACACTTTTTTCACAAAATTGTAGTGGAAGGTATGAACTTTATGCCAAGAAACCATTGTGTAATTCAGTGAGATTTCAGACTGAGTGGAGAAGTCATATGTACATTGGCACAATTTTATACATTTACACAGAGGATCACAAAAGAAAGGAAAGCTAAATTATTTAAAAATATGAAAGAGAAAAAGAAGCTCTGAATTTTATTCTCAGTAGTGCCACAAACACCTTTATTATCATTTTCTTTCCTTTTCCCGGGCCAAAAATTAAGTAAAGCAATATTTTGTCATCACAGTTTGTTTCATTTTGGAAAATCCTCCAGGATGCGGTCACTCACACTAAGTGTCATAATAACTGCAAGAGATTCTGCTCTATAACCTCAAAATGAACTGTTTCTCTGAATGTGCTTAGGACATATTTGTTGTGTCACAAACCCATCCTCACCTGTTGCTAGAAGAAATGCTATAGCCAGGTGAGTTTGGCAGCAGTCAGATTAAACTATAGGAACACTTGATTAGATTTTTAACTGCTTCCAAAAATGAAAAAAAACAGTTTTATTCTATGATTTCAGTAATCAGTGCAGAGTGATGTGATAAACAGTCAGAAGGACAAGCCTATATAGATCATGCTACTCTTTCTGGTGTACTTCTAGCTCTCTGTAGCACCATGGCTCCATATTAAAAGTAGAGATGTATTTTGTTTGGTTTCATTCCACCTGCTGGAGAAGGATCTGATCCCTATGTGTGTTTCCCTGAAAAGCAATAGAGGAGATATTATTTCAGGAGGTATTATTTTCATCCCCTTTTCCTTCCTGAGTACGTACAAACAGTTTAGAGCCTTGCTTCCAAATGAGCCTTAGATGAGGAAGACACTGACTTGGCAATTCCTTCTGTTGCATGGATTCTACTGTAGCAGATGGGCAACCAGCAACTGCCTCTAAAGAACCATCTCCTGTTGATTATTCTGGTCCAACCAGGCAAACTGTTATAATGGGAGATAACTTCTTTAACCATATAGATCATATTTTTAAGTATTTATGCGTATTTATATGAAGTCAAACATCTCGGGAGATTCTGAAGAGCTCTTTGTCAAATGTTTCTGAAATTCTGCCTGTGAAATCACTCCTATCTTGACTGATTAAATATCTTTACAAAAAATCCAGACCCTCATCTCCACCAGTGGAAAGTGCCAAAAGGGAATGCTTTACGATCTGTTTGGATCCTCATTCCTTTGTCCCTGCATTATGCATGTTTCATGGTTTCAAAGCTGCATTATGGATGTTTCATGGTGATCTTGGTGCTGTTACTTGCATAATTGCATAGATATGTATTACAGTTCATGGGCTATCATTACCCCCATTATTTCATGCAAATTAAATTCTAAGAACAGGTTGGTGATGAGACGGTCTCCTCGAGGGATCCACATGAGCTTGGAAACAGACATCCATTTAAAAATATCTTCCAGCTATTTTATGATTTTAAGCTTAAATCTTTTCATGGAATTTTTAAATAAAATATCATGAACACTCAGAATTTGACATCAGATATACATGTGATGAAGACTCAACCTCTCCACAGTAAATTCACATATCTTTTATCTATCTGTTTCTGAAAAACAGCTACAGTTTGCAGTAGCTTACCACTCGAGGAATAAACTGCTTTGTTTCCTTCTGAATAAAGCTATCGGCAGCTCCAATGGCTAAATTGCACAGATGGGCAAGGACTAACATGGAACTGGAGAAGAGTCTGGAGCACAGGTACAACGAGGAGCTGCTGAAGAAGCTGAGCGTGTTCAGCCTGGAGAAAAAGCAGCTCAGGGGAAACCTTCTCACTCTCTACAACTACCTGGAAGGATGTTGTAGCTGGGTGGGAGTTGGTCTCTGCTCTCAGGTTGCAAGTGATAAAACAAGAAGAAATAGTATCAAGTAGAGGCAGTGGAGATTTAGTTTGGATATCAGGAAAAATTTCCTCACCAAAACAGTGAGCAAGTCCTGGCACAGGCTGCCCAGGGCAATGCTGGAGGCATCATCCCCAGAAAGTCTTCAAAAGGATGTGCAGATGTAGTGCTTAAGGATACAGTTCAGCTGATGCCTTAGGATTTTAACTTTTATATTTTCATATGTTTGTAATCCTGTAATTCTCTAGTGGAGAACTCTAAACTCCATATAGAGTGTTAGCAACTGCTTTTCCCATTTTGGTCAGACACAACAATTCCTCTCTAGGCCTGAGAATCAAGGACACCTCACTGTCTCAGGCCCCAAAAAATGTAAACAAATGTGAGTTGGGGGGGAAGCAAACTAAGAGAATGGGACACCACGGCTTGAAGCTGTAATTGGGCAATTAACCTCTGATATGCAAATGGACAAAATTTATATCTGTCAGAAAAACATGTGACTGTGTGCATCCTGGGTGTAGTCTCTGCGAGACTCCTGCACTGCCCAAGGTGTGCCCTGTGAAGGCCTTTCAATAAATCCCTGCCCTTTATCCTTTCACTCTGTCTAGCCTCTGTTCCAGGGCAGCCTCTACAAGGCATCACAGTGGTGGGCTTGAAAGTGCTGGGTTAATGTTTGGACTTGATGATATTAAAGGTCTTTTCCAATCTAAATTATTCTATGATTCTGACTTTGCTAAGGAGTTTGTCACAAACAGTTTTGTGGCTACAACTCCACTGTAGAACTGCCATCACTTCATTACAAGCAGCTCTGCCCTCCTCATAAAGCCATTTAAGCTCAGTCTGAAAAGGAGTACCTGGCTCTGATGTCTTCTCCTGCTTCTCACTGAATTTGCTTTAAGCAAGCTGATAATGACTATCACGTAAATCCCATTTGCCAAGCACAAGGCAACATGTTTGAGATCACTTTGAGCTTCGGCCCAGAGCTGGGTATCCTTCCAGCCTCTCCTCTGGCATCTCTCAAAACTGCAGCCAGTTGTACTGCAGTGTTTAGCTGAGAAAGGAGGGCAGGTTCAGTACACAGTAGTAGCAGACATGTCCTGGAGGGCCTTGAACTGTTGGAAAAGTGAAAAACATTGAGGGAGAGGAATAGCAAAATTATTATGGTACCCTGTGGGCAGATAAAAGGTCTGTGAGGCCTCATGGAACTTCAGCTAGTTTAGAGAATCTCTTAAACTTCTGGGTATTCCCCTAAAACATGCTTCTGCTAATATCACTGGCACCACTTTCTGTTCCCTTGTCTAGCTACAAAATGTCATGTTATTCTTGTAGACATAATTCTCTAATTGTTGTTTGAATCCTCCTAAACCCTTTTGCTGTTCATTTAGCAAGTTGCCAGTGAGGCTAATGACATCAAGAAAATTGCTCTGAAAGGAGTTGCCTGTACACTGTGATGTATCATAAATATAGATGAATGCAAAGTAAGACGCTACACATAAAATGCAAATGAGCAGGGAATGAGATTTAGTTGTTCACCCGAGATTCAGATCTTGATGGAGAAGCCTCTGTAGGACTACCAAGCAAAAAACAGGCTTATGTTTCAGCTCTCCAGCTGCTGCTGAGTAGAGACTGCAACCTGTCATAGAGCACTAATTGAACAGGATGCTGCTGAAAGGAAATATGTGTCAGTGCCAGTCCTCCAGTGAAAAGCCATAAGGTAGATTCATGGAGGAGCAACAAACAATGAACTGCTTGGGTGAAAAGTGTAGCCTCAAATGCAAAAACAGTCAAGAAGGTAAGCAGCCACAGGAGAGCTCTCCAGTGGCTGAAGAAAGTAAAAGATGGTTAAAACGCCCCAAAGATTAAAGCGGCCTCTGCAAGAGAAGCATCAGAAACACCACCGAAGGGAGCAAACGGTTGTCATGGGAGGCAGTAACTCATTATAATACAACTTTATTTCACTTTACATGTTTAATGCAAACCAACACCCACACCATTTCTGTGGCTTAAGCTCTGCAAGACATCAATGTTAAGTGGAAAATTGCAGGAGAAGATGGAGGGGGAGAAGGCACTGCATCCCTGTTCCAACTACCTCTACAGCAAGCAGGGATGCAGAAAGGACAGGAACAGAGGCACTTTAGGCAACAGTTTTGGAAACACCAAATATCCATCCACCTGAAGTACCTTCATGTTTTGTGATATTTTAAATTATTCTCATTATCTAGCTTCTTGCAAAATGGAACCAGCACTTGAAGCACTGAGGTCTCCCAGATAGCCAGCGTGAAACACCTGAAAGGAATTTGAGTTCCAAAGATTTTTCTATTAGCCTAGAAAATCTCACATATATTGCTGTTCTGTAATGACAGCAGTAATTTGAAAAGGTAAATCAATGGAACCCGCAATCTTTAATCAGCTTGCTCTAAAAACACCATTCCACAAAGACTGAAAAACTTTTTCATACCTCCTCATGTCCATGTCTCTATTTGGGCATATAGAACAGTCAATTCTGTTCTCACCTTCAATGCAGGAGCCGTAAGACTACATAAAAGTTTTGAGGCAAGTGCCTCAAAACAACAACATCTCAGAATTTGGTGTGGACAGCTTAGATATGAGTTTTCTGCTTCAGGACTGAAAAGGCTTTGATCAGCTTCCCAATTTTCTGCAACTATTAATATTTGCATTTCACATTTTTTGACTATATTATGAATTAGCTTCTAGGTGATCTGCACCTAGGACTGGAATCTAGAAGCCCATCTAGATCACTGTTAAGAAAAAATCTGTTTTGTTGCCATTTATTTGGTGAATTAAGCACATTGCATGTGGTCAGATGATTTGTTCAGATACATAAAATTTACAAGCTGAGGTTTTTTAGCACTAGCCCCAAACCTCTCTTTATTTGCAGAGAAGATGATATTATTGTGCATTTTGTCTCGGTATTGTGATGTCCACTGAGAGAATTTGATGTTCCTTAAACAGACCTACTGTGGAATTCAGATAGTTTATTATTATTAACCATTCCTTCAGTAATAAACCTTCTTCCAGAGAGATACTAGAAATCTGCAAATCACTTTTGCTGAGGAAAAAGAGATTTTGTATTTTGCATATTGGTTTTGTTCCCTAAAACTTCCAAAGTTTCCAAAATCAGGTAGGTTACTGATATTATCTTTATTGCAGAGATACTAGGGAGAAGGCCAGGGAAATCAGTTCTGTTCCAGTAATGTGGAAAAGTTCTTTGCTGCTGAATCCCTTATTTTTTTTAGGAGTAGCCCTGTTAACAACTCTATCTACATCTTACAGAAGAAGAAAATCAACCACAAGCCTAGTTGAAAAGGGGTGGATACGAATGAAGACTTGAAGGGGAAATAGGGAAATCTATTTTTCAAAGTTGTTGCTTTTTCTGAGCTAGCATCTATTTGAATATGATTGTTGTGCAAGAATACACTGATGTGATTTAAAAATAAAAGGACTAGCAAAATAACAGTGGTTTTCATTATTTCTCCATTGGGAATTTCTGGCTTCGTTAGTAGATTCTGGCTTCGTTGTTAGCAGACAAATGTTGAATAATAAACAAAGCATTTCCTCCTAAATTAAATGAAGCTTTTGAATAATGCAGCTATAATGCTCACTCCTCTGCTGAGAACAAAGGGTTAAACAGCATGAAATATTACCTGTCTGCGAGAGAAGAGGGATTGAATTTCAGAAGGGAAGGTGTTACAGCAGATCCTGACTCAGATATGCTCTTACTGATTCAGCCATAGCATTCACTTGGAAAGCTCTACATCATGGCCTTGGCAGACTCCTAGGCTTTCCCAGTGCAAGCTGCTATTTTTCCTTTAGCTTACCAAAAATAGCCATGCACAGATTTAGTGTACATGGTTTGCTGGTGTTTACAGGCATGAGGGTGTTTTCAGGATTGCTCTGGGCAGTCAGAGACTGTTACAGGTTGGAGACAAATAGGGAAAATATGGAATTTCTTTGTAGGCAGAGACATCCACTCCAGGGTCTGGTACTTTGGAGACCTCTAAGCATTCAACCCATTGCACTGGACCCATCGTCTACATGTGTGTTCCCAGCTCAGAACCAGCCTCTCTGGATGGTTGTGGTCATTTCCAGTTGGCTAATTCCTCCCCTTCCCACAACTCTCATGGTACACGGACCATCAGGGCAGACTTTCTTCAGAGTGAGGAGCCGAATTCTGGCTTCAAAACGTTAAGCAAGAAAACCCTCATCTGCTACATGAAGGGATGAATATCACAATGACATCTCCATACAAATCTGCTGACCTTTTTTCAGGCCCTTTTCCTACAGCCGGGAGGACAGAGCCTCAGCTGCTGTCACAGCTGTCATACATTATAGCTCCTGGGCAAATGGAGATGCCTTTTGCTTCATGCTCTGTGATATGAAGTGACTGACACAGCCCAGTGTGGAGGATCCTTGGGTATGTAGCACAGAAAATTCTGAAAGGAGACCAGCAAGACGCCTAAACCATGACAATCTTAATGCTCAGCTGCCAACACAGGCATCCCTGGCATGCTTCTTATCTGGGGGGCACAGAAAACACCAGCATGAGCATCTTGGCCACCACAGGACTTCCTAAAGCAAGATCTCTAAAAGACAGTGTTCCTGCCAGGATCCAGGCTTGCAAGGCAGTCTGCAATTTTAGAAGTAACACACAGTTGTTCCTTGACTGTAGAAGGCAGTTGGCAATAGCAATGGGCTCTCAACACGGTTTTCCTGAGACAGCTTACCTAAAACAAATCACACCATGAGTTACAGCGAGAGGTTAGCACATACTTTTGCTTGAGCTCACCACCAGACGGCTTTGTTAACTTCCTAACACAACTGCGTGCTCTGCCTCCAAGCCCAGGGTGGGTGCATCAATCATCTCCGATAAAAAGAAATGACCTGACAACCTGGTAGCTTTTGGCCCAGTTTTTTTCAAGGAAATTATCTGAATATCTTCTCCAGGTCCCGAAGACTGGTAAATGGAAAAACTGCAAAATGTCACAAGATGTCATAGCTCTCTCTGCTGTGCTACTTGTCTCATTGGTCATAACAAGCCAACCCCTACGGCACAAATCTGGAGAGGAAGAAAGACCAAAGTACCATGGCCAAATGGTTTGTCAATATAGTGTACCGTACCTGCTCCTCACCTTTCTCCCCCCACCAGGGAAAAAAGGCTGACAAGCATTAGCCTGAAACTCAGCTGGAATCTCAGCTGGAGCATGAGTCCTGCTGTGATGGCAGTAGGGAGAGTGTCTCAGTCAGAGCTCACCTAAGGAATGTAAAGATGTTGAGCAGATCGGTGCCTGGGAAATGGTTTAGTTTTGCTTATAGGAAAGGAAGCTGAGCATGTTGTCTAGCAGGGAAGTTGACTGCCCCATTCACTGACTGGAATTTTCTTGAAATTTTGTCATCTAGAAACAATTAGGAGAAAGCTCATGTTCAGATCATTTCGTCTGAGGTTATGTCCCTAAGTTTTTTGGTATTAACTTACAGAAGACCTCACAGAATGTGTGGGGAGGTTTTGGTTGGACATCAGGAAGAAATTCTTCACAGGAAGGGTGATTAGACATTGGAATGAACTACTCAGGGAGGCAGTGGAGTCACCATTGATAGAGGTGTTTAAGAAAAGATGGGCATGGCACTTAGGGCTACGATCTGGTTGACACTGTCGTGATTGGTCATAGGTTGGACTTGATCCTAGAGTTCTTTCCCAACCTAATTGATTCTGTGATTCACTTTTTAAGTGGAACAAAACATATATATCCTCCTGTAATACCATTTATCCCCATGCTCCTCCTGTTGCACACCCTTCTCCTAACAGCATGGTTTCTTAATTCTGATGTCTTAGGATATTAGCTTTTATATTTTCCATATATTTGTAATCCTGTAATTCTCTAGTGTAGAGCTCTGAACTCCATATAGAGCGCTAGCTACTGCTTTCCCATTTTGGTCAGACACATCAAGTCCTCTCTAGGCCTGAGAATCAAGGACACCTCACTGTCTCAGGCCCCAAAAAATGTAAACAAATGTGAGTTGGGGGGGAGCAAACTGAGAGAATGGGACTCCACTGCCTGAAGCTGTAATTGGTAATTAACCTCTGATATGCAAATGGACAAAACTTTTATCTGTCCAAAAAACGTGTGACTGTGTCCATCCTGGGTGCAGTCTCTGCGAGACTCCTGCACTGGCCAAGGTGCACCCTGTGAAGGCCTTTCAATAAATCCCTGCCCTTTATCCTTTCACTCTGTCTAGAGTCCGTTCCAGGTCAGCCTCTACAAGGCATCAGTTCATCATCTAATACCTTCCTTTGCTGTTTTCCCTTCTTTTTACACATGTTGCTCATTTGACCTGGAAAGGAGAGGAGATTTGTGAAACCTGGCAAAAAGCAGTTTCTTTTACTTGATTCAATGTACAGGATGGAAGGCTCTGTATGTGCATTTGTCTGTACCTAAACACATGTACATATGTATCTCTTTGTGCATGTTTTGTTTTCAGAATATTTTTTTAAATGTACCCCTAAATGCTGACAATGCAAAAACAAAAGCCCTATGCAACTCAAGTTAGAAAGTGTAGGTTGGGCAGCCAGCACCAACCTTAATAACCAAAAATAACTTCCTGGGTCTGAACCAAGTATTTTCTCATCAGTATGCAGCACCAGGGTGTAGGATGAGGAAAATGAGGAGTGGGAGGATATAAAACAAACAGTAAAATGGAAAAATGTCAACTGTGCTCTGGCCTTCCCTTCTGCTTCTCACAGCCCACTCCAAGCAATGCAGTTGGGGTATGCGACAGGCGGTGCACAGAGCAGGGGTAGCACGCATACAGCTGAACACATCTGGTTAGCAGTTGCCTGGTTTTGTGCTGTGAGTCAGCCAACACCATCCACATTTCTAAGCCAGCTCTCTGCCATTGTTACAGAGTGGTTTATGACTTCACTTTTCCTTTGTAATATGTTCATTCCTCTTCCCAACAGTACTGCTGTCACTCTTTCATCTTTGCCTCCCTGTTTAGCGCAGCCTTCATTCACACGTGCATACATAGTCAGACTCAGGGTGATTGAGGAGAATTGTTTGTATAGGAGAATTTGATGCAAGTACCTTGTCTGAAATGTTAAACACCTTCCCCTGTTAAGGTTGTTCCTGACAAAGTGAACCACATTTATTTAGGTGTGTAACAGTGGTTTGCAGGCCTGGGTTTGGCATCAAAGGGGAAAACTGTGACTTCAGTACTTCCAGGTACAAGACAAGATGGATGTTGATGCTATTTTTTTTGCTAAAGACTTGGTTACGTAAGGAAGTGCAGAAAAGTAAATGAACTCCCTTTGTTAGATTAGCCTTACTCAGCCAGGAGCAGCCCATCTGTCCTTTCCTTATTTCTATCATCCATGACATCAAGAAAGTGTCTAGGGACAGTGTCCTGATCTTTGTTTAGTTATTTAACAGAGATGGTGGTGAGAAAAAAAGTCATTCCACAGTCATCGCCTGTTGCTGTTCTCAATTTAATTATCTCTGCTTTCCCATCCTCCTAAGAAACTGAAGGTTTAGTGTGGCTGGAAGTCACTGGTTGTAGCACTACGAAGCTCAGCTAAAGAGAAGGAAATAGCCATATGGGCAGACAGGTACCTGTAAGGTGGTCCATGCAGCAGACAGGAAGAAAGATCAGAGAAGAAACTCTTTCTGGGCTCTAGGGATTACACTAGACAAAGAACAGGGACACAGCGATGGAAATACAGCTGTGCACATGGAAAATGTGATAGACTGGCAAAGTCAAATTGCTTCAGAAGCAAAATTAACTGTGATTACTTGATGCAAGACATCACTCAAACCAATCAAATTGTTATTTTAGGAAATCATAAATTTGTATCCAGAGTCAGTTTGTCACTCATTAAAAACTTATAAGAATGATTAGGAAATGAACTTAATAAGTAAATCTTATCCTCTTTTTCATTTAATAGCTTAAAATATAGGATGATCTCATCTGGCTCTTACATGACCCCTGACCACATCACAGGTAATTAATTTTATTCTCATCCTTACTGCTAGCATTGGGCTCAGTCTAATTACTTCTGGTGCAAAAGTCTCCCAGCCACCATCTCTGTCTGGATGAGGAGTGTTAGATATACCCCAATATGGAACCTCTGTTTCTCCCTCATTTCTTGCTTCCCGGGGCAGAGTAATGCTGTGGTGATCACAAAGTACACAAAGAAGAAGAACGAGGAATCCTTATGAATCCTTATGCAACAATAAAAGGGGTGTAATCCAGAACAGACATGTGATTTCTCCATATTACAGGGTGAATTATTTTGGTGGCTACATGTAAGAGATGGAAAATTGTTACATCAGGCTTTTACAGTTACTTGAAAAGTTGATCGTGCTGGAAAATCCCCTGCTGGACGGACTTCAGAGGTCAGTTTGGTGGATTTTCTTGTGTGCTGCATATCTGGAGACCCAGCCTGGGAATCTAATTTTAAGGCATTTCCATGAAAGGCAGCATTATTAAGCTATGCAGAAGTAGGCCCAGTCATTACTAAAATATCACTTAAACCACATTTTGAATGGGGTTCTTAGGTGCATATCATTTCTTTTGACTACACAAGGACATATTTTCCCCACAAGCATACATCTTTTTATCTGAGTGAAATATTCCTCACTTTCTAAGAATTACCCCTGTAAAGATGGAATGCGTCTTTACATGGAAGAAATACAGATTATTCTGTATCTTTAAAACTAATAGGTAAACCATATTGGTGAAAAAAAATTCTTCAGAAAAAAAATTTAAAAAAATTTTAAAAGCCAAACAAACAATTTTTAAAAGGAAACCATTTCTAATAGAAGTAACTGTAATATGAATGTAGCAGTGAATTCACTTTACCATAAAATTTTACTTTTCCTTACTTGGAGATACAGGCATTTGAAAAGCTGTTGAAATCTCTACTTCTTAAGCCTTCTTTTCAATAGAATAACTACAAGAAACCCAAGGGATTCAAGTGTCCAACAGGTTAAGAGCAGTTTTATTTAATACATTGTCCTGCTTTGCTGAAAGGGAATGATGATCTCACCATTGGCTCAAAAAGAGACCTTTTTGATTTGCTTTCAGCTCATCCACGCTTCACAGTGCAATTCTCTATTTCTTTCTCTCCATATCTAGGAAAAAATAATAAATGCCACTGTGACACATTTTCAGAAAGTGACAACATGGTTTAGAAGCTGTCAGTACCTAATGAAGCATTTCAGCTATATTTTATAAGCTATGATTATCATGATCATTTTTACTGATACATATATGGATTTGACATCTGCAGCCTTTTAGCCTTTTAAATAATCTGGTCAGCAAAATTGCTAGTATGTAGGTCAGTTTAACCATTTCTTTCCAGATTTTCTGGTGTTTTTTTTTAATTTTATGGTCTCTCTTATGGGTATGTGTTGCTGCTTTCCTGTAGGAAACAGCAGAGAAGACTTGGAAGACATTCAGAAAACTCAGTTATAAACTCAGGAACGTCTTATTACTTACTGTATTTCCTCAAGGCAATGCATTATATAAGTAACACTGAGAGAAAGGCTCTGACACAAGAATTAAAGCAGAGACCAGAAGAATTGCTCATACTGCTTTCAGGTTATAAAAATATTTTTTTTAATTGTAAGTCTTCTCATGTATATCTTGAGATGATGGGAGTGATAACAAGCTGCTGCTGAGCCGGTTTGGGGAGGGGGATGGAGCACGAGCTGCATGGGCAAACACAGCTATGCAAGGCACACAAGCCTGGCTTGGGCATGAAGGTACAAGCCACTGCAAACCTGGATAATCACAGAATAACTTGGGTTGGAAGGGACCCCAGGCTCAAGGCTGGTCATGTTATATGAGGATCTTTCCACCAAGGGTGTACTCTTATACTTGCAGAGTGATGGCTTGCTCTTACTTTGCTTGGCAGACAATCGATTTGGGTCTGAATGGGACCTTATGTGAGTAACCCCAACACTGAGTGAAATGTCTGAACGTGTGGTTCCCCTTACGCATGCAGGTGGCCCTGGCAAGTTTCAGTTGCCTCCAAAATATGCCCATGGAGATTTGTTCCGAACTGATTGCACATGACAGCTGTGCAGTCTGACACACAGCATAGGTGGACCACATCAGCAGTGTGTTCATTTCTTCATAACAGAAGTCCCCAAAATACTGGTTGATAGCCACCCCTTGATCACCAACAAAATCTTTCTGTTAATCTCAAAGATAAGCACCCAATGATGTGTGATTTGTCTAAAGATTTTATTTTACTTAGTAAGATGGAACTAATTGCTCCAGGCTGGAGATCTGTAACTAAACCTACTTGTGAAGCAATTTTGAAAAGTGTTTTTCAGACCAAGAATTTTTTTGTGTGTTTGTGATATTTTTGGTTGTATTTCAGCTTGGTTCTGCCATTCTACCATATTAAGCACAACCTCTTCAGGAAAAAAGATCTGTCTGTTCTTTCTAATTTTGAAATCAAGGTGTTTACTCAAACAGCCAAGCACAAGGACTGCAGATGTTACACAACTCTGAACCTGAGTGCAGCAGGGTAAGGGCTGTAAAGGATGACCACAAGGCAAGTGCCACAGCATTTGCATACCTGTGCTAGACGTTCATGCCATGCATGAAAAACCTTCCTAGACCCACAGAGTGCTGGTAGCAGGTCTTGCACCAGGAGACACCAAATTCAAGTGGAAGTTAATGATTCACACTTATTTGTGTCTGTACCTCTGTGTGTGTGTACACAGAGATACTCACGCATATGAAAAAATAAATGCCAGATCCATTTTAACAGCAATTTTTAGGTAACTAGGTTTTCTATAAATGCTGGTTTGTGCCTCTTCCTGGAATCCACCTACAGATAGCCAAGAAGTAAAGAATCCTGGAAAACTGTCATAGCAACATTTCAGATTGCAGTTGGGAAGCCTGTGCAATATTGGTACCTTGTTTCAAAACTGACATCCAAAAAATCAAGTTTAACATCCAGCACCTGTTCAGTGCTTTTCTGAATCAGGGCCATTCACTATAACAGTCACTTGCCTGTGCTCTTGCTGCACAACCTATTTTTAACCCATGAAAAGCATTCTCAATAAAAATTCATAAAATTAAATTTTTATTACGAATTGCCTTATGATCCTTCCTAAAATAATATGTGCTCTCTCCATTTCACATGAAATGAGAACATTATTTTCATGTGGCAGTGCTAACAGATAAAAGCTTGTTCCCCTTTCCTGTCTTCCTTGTAAACAGATTTTTCCTATAAGAAATCATAACATGAAATTCATTCCTGGAACAACAACTACAACCCTGTGTCAGATTTCAAGGATCTTGTTTCCATTTTTCAGTTACTGTACAAATGACATAACCATGAATGCCCAATGAATCACTACACTAAGTCAGAAGGTCTTTTAAGTTATTAACAGTTAGTTGCACCACTAAATTTACAACTGCCTACCAGAGTTTACACTGGTAGGGAAGCACCATAGATCAGCTGCTAATTAAGAACTAAACACCCAGCTGAAGCAGATACAGTGAAAACATTCCCTTTTAGGCAAACTAGTGGCCCAGTTCCAAAAGTCATGTATGGGTCTGTTGTCCAAAGCAGCAACACCTTTTAGTTTCAAGCAGAACCAACTGATGAAATCAGAAGTACAGCTCTAGTGCAAAGAGATTGCAGTATTGTTGCTAAAAGTATTCATTGTACATATTGTCTGCTTCAACAAAATCTCCCAAATGTCCTTTTACCTTGTTTTTTTTTAATCCCAAAACTGCTGTGACTCTATTGGAGCCTCAAACAATGGGCAAACACTCCTTATAGAGTAGCCAGCACACCCACTCTGCACAGTGATATCCTTGTGCCTGAGGCAGAAAGTTGTGCCCATAGCTCTGTTCCTCCAACAGGCTCTCATACCTCCTCCAAGCAGAGCATGTCTTCTCCCACTGCCATTTGCACCCAGAAACACCAGCCTGGAGTTTCCTGTCCATTCAGGCTCAGCGCTCGTGCAGGACCTCGCATGCTGTCCTTGCTACATATTGCCCATAACCACACAGCTGCTCTGTGTCTCTGTGCTGTTGGACATAAAAGGACCAAAGCACTCAGAGGTCAAGGCCTGTTATTATATTTTCTTATTGTTCTGGAAGAAGTTCAGGTTGCTCTATACTTCTGCTCATTATCAGGGCTGAGTGTAAGATGTGCTATGAAGTGAACAATTATAATCTCTCTCTGCTTCTGATGGCAAATTTTCTATATTCAAAGTACATATAGAGAAATATTTTGGTGGTTTTTTTTAACATTTTTTCTTTCAGTATTGACCCCAGTCACAGAGTCATCCCTTCATTCACTTTCCAACTTGCATTTGTAAGGAAAACGAAGAACCACTCACTGTTTGCTCACGGTCTGTTTCACATGATGTTCAGCCTGAGAGAGCACAAATACTCATGAAGGGTCTTTGGAAATGTTGAAGGGAAGCTGGCTGAAAATGACACAAAGACTGGGAAACTCATTCGGGTTTTCTCATTCCATAGATCCAGCCATTCTCAGTTCAAAATTAGTGCATGTGTTGTTTCTGTCCTTTTATGCTGCTGGACTCTTGCAGACAGCAACCCTGCATAGCATGTGTACCATTTCTCTTTTTTGCCCTCTTTTTCTCTCTCACACAAACCAAAACACAGACAGAAAGACAGACAGACACACACACAAATGCACACACGCACACAGAGCAACAGCTTGTCAACAGCTTTAGCAGAGTAAAATACAAATGGTAATTAGAAACATGTGACCCTAGAAAAGCAGCACAAAAAGTAAAAGGTCATCTTTTTTCCAAATGACCTAATTAGAAAAGCCTGGAGTGTTGGCTACAATATAATGGTTTTACACAGCTTTTTAACATAGACTTCCTGTTTTAAAACAACGCAATTTATTGCTCATTAANAAAAAAAAAAAAAAAAAAAAAAAGAAGCCCCTGGCATTTAATGATGGTAAAACTAGGCCTCACAACAACACCTGCCTCAAGAAATCTCCAGCCTTTTAGATCTATCAACAGAGCACTGTGTATTTGTCATCCCATAATGACCATCAAGAAGCTAGCACCAGGACAGCTGCCAATTCATGAGAGAGCCTGAAGAGACACTCCAGTATCACATGGAGGAGGCAGGCACAGGTGGCTCCACAACCCCTGCCTGTACCATCCAGCTGGAGCATCCTCACCTTGGCTGAGCCAAAGGCAACATGCAGAGAAGGGGGAGGGATGATGGAGTGAGAAGGAAAGGAACTGGAGGCATTAAGAAATGCAGAAAAATATGGAAAAAGGAAGGTAGGGGTCAATGTGCAAGCAAAGGATTGGATGAGTATTTCTTGCCCAGGGTCATCTCAAAAAGAAGATTGTGGGCTACAGTCAGGGGTTTTTCCCAGTTTAGTTTCACCTACTCTCTTCTTACTCCCCACTCTTGTTTAATAATTTTCTTTGTTCTGGTGAACATGCATACCATTTATTCCTGCAAAACTATTAATCCAAACTTATTCATTGTTTAGAGAAGCTATATTTAGTTTATGGCTTTTCCCCATAAATCAAATCTCTCAGGCTCGTCGGTTTTAAACAGTTTAATTATGGCAGCTATTCCCACGCTGTAGGGCTTGTCCTCACCACGATGGGAGTGCAGGGGGCTGCAAAACCAGCTCAGGACAGCAGTGAGGGGAGAACATGAGCTGGCTCCCAGGCTGGAAGCAGGATAACCAACATATCGTGGGTTTGGACTGAGCTAATTAAAGCAAGGGACAGAGATCATGAGGGAAGAAAAAGCTAGAGAAAGTAGCTTGGGAAGAGCTGAGTTAAGACCATACTCTGTATTACTAAAGGTAGTGTAAGCAGGTTTCTGTATCTTCAGCTGAAGAGAAGCCCAATCTTTCACATGGAAGAGAGGTTTAAAGTTGTGCAGCCATTGTAACAGTGGGAGGGATGTAAAGTTTGAGTTTCTATATCCCTGGGGGCTTAGAATTTCTCTGCTCATAATGGTTTCATTGGGAATCAACGACATTGCCCATTTCTCAGGCAGTCTCTGTGTCCCATAGGATTGAGCTGGATGAAGCAGCATGGAAAAATAATATATGCTATGTATGTAATGAGCTGCTTAACCATTTTTTCCAAGAATCCAAAAGCATGTGATCTTCATTGAAAACTGCAGAAGCCAAGTTTAGAGCTTTACATTCCAACTCTGTTTGAAAGTCTGTAATGGAAAAAAAAAAAAAAGAAAAAAGAGAGGGAAAAAAATGCATTTACTTGGTAAAAAGGCACAATATTTCCTTCATTTCATTGTTCTGAAATGAGTGTGTGGATTTTATTCAGCAGTTTATTTGCTCTGGTTTGAGAAGAACAAATGTCAGATTTTTACCCTTAAAGGTAATTTTACTATGAAAGACACTGAAAATTGGGGTTGAAAAATAATAGAATCATAACAATAGTAGCACAATGATATTGTGTATTAATAATGGTTTCCTCATGGTAATACTTTTAGTGATACTGGATATCTCACCCATAATTAGACAAAGACATTCAGATATACTTGATGCTTACAATAAACATCCCAGAATGAAAAAGAGAAGCACTGGAAAGGTACCCTATCATTTCTAATACAAGTTATGTGAACACTTAAGGTTAGAGAGTGACATTTAGCATTTTCCCTATATCACACTGAAAATGTAGACATTATCCTCAAGAGACTTTTTTTTCTATCCATTTATGCAAGGGTTACTAGGACCCACTGAGGCAGAATCAGGTCCTTGTAAAGTATTCACCCCTTCATGGGGCTGTATGTTGATCTGGGGAGAATCAGGTCAGTAAGATGTAACTTAGTTTCAAAGACTGAAAGGTACTAATTTTATATGCCAGTTAATCCATCAGATCACAAGGAGACTAAGGAAATGCTTTTATCTTTAAAATGACAGGCATTAATAATGTTACTAGAATTTTCCTTATATATAACTTTAATAGTTTCAGGACTCTTAAATATCTGTACAATGTGAAAGCTTCTGAAATACAAAAGGCAATGTCCCTTTCAGAGTTACTAGCATTGCCAGCATGGGTGTGGGAAGCTGAAATATGTTCTTAGGAAAAAGAAAAGGTTGGACAACAGAAAAGAAAGCCCTAACCACTTAAGGAGAGGCATATTATATAGGCACTCATACTGACAGCATTGTAGCTGGTTCCATAAAGAGAAAGACCAGCTGTGGAGTGGGGTCGCAGCCACCTTTCCCACTCACAGATACGCACAAGACATGAGTTTCAAAACAACCATTGATATCGACCTTGCAAACTCTTTGGGAAAATTGCAAGATGATGTCCAGAGCAAGCAGTCTGGAAAGCCTAAGCCACAAGCTCCAGGTATGATCTTGAAAAGAAATGTCTGACCTGTTTGCTCAGAGCATCATAGCCTCTGCAGCATTCCTCACTCTTCCTCAGACAAGGTTCTGGAAACCAATGGCTGCTTAAAAAGAACAGATGAAGAAAGGACTCTATTGAGATTGCAGGTCATGTTTTAATAATCTCAGGTTAATGGGATGTCAATCTCCCCTCTGCCCCAGGACAAGAAAAAAAATGTCAGAAAAGAGCCATTTCTTTTTATGTACAGGCTATTAAAGGAAGTTCCACATTCTGTACTTCTGATATACACTTGCTTGGACCACATCAGTTCATGACAAGAACATGATAAGCACAATCTACATTTATGCTTACTCAAGCCTCTAAGAATTCCCTAGCAGGGTGCCAACATGCATCTCAGCTGGATGAAGCTGGAGCAAGCACACCATGATCTGAAACAAAATTAATCATTCTCTGAACTACTCCCAGAATGTTTTTCTCCCAATGTACCTGTGAATTAGCAGGAAAAGATGTACCTCATGGGCAGAACATAATGCAGCAATGAATTACTTGGACATCCTTGCAGGTAATACTTACTGGCCATGTACTGAGCATTTAGCAGCCTGTCATTACTTTTTTGCTCTTTTCCTCCCAGGCTAATGGAGTTCCTGGGAGCAGTTCAGTAATGGAGCTCCACAGGAAGTTAGTGTCCCTGCTTTTTTGTCTTCTCACTTTACTTAATCATCTCTTTACTATAGAACCTATGTTAGCTATCTCATATAGGAGCTGAATCTCTGCCAAACTATGGCAGAGCTCCGAGGGTGGGGAAGAAAGATCACAGAAACAGCAAACCACAAAACTTTTTGTTTTTGTAGCGTGAATTAGTCACTACCATCCCACACCTGCTTCTCTTTAAAAATCAATGAGAAAAAATATCCCAGTAAAATGATACAGGTGAACAACCAGATCTATGTACTGAAGTTCATGTAATCTGAACTTCTGCTTTTTATGATACTTTTCATTAGCATCACGTTAGTACAGCACACTGAGATTTTTACGACAGCAACAGCGATTCATTGCCTTTGTTAAAGGTTATTTGAAAGTGTGCATGGAACAGACCTGTAGAAAATCGACAGGATATTCCATTTGGTTTTTATGATTCAAGTTCACTGTAGACTGTACAGCCACAGCTTTCCATTTCTGCTGGAAATACTACAAGCTTTTTTTTTTATTAATTATAATGTGCAGATATGGAAACTGAAGGTTACCCAGCTCCTTCCACTTCTCATTTCCAGTCACCCACTTTCTTTCCCTTTCACACACACACTTCATTGATCTGAATTCTACATTAATTTTCATCAGAAAACAGATTTAGTTGATCACAGAAATTTGCTCATTCCAAAGTGGAAAGATTTTTGCTTTATTTGGCAATGGGATGCAGTTTTAACAGGTTTGGGCTTTCAGAGTTCACATTTCATAAGCTAACTGGGTGACTTAAGTGAGGCAATATGAGCAGAGAGGCAAGAGAATACGCACAAACAGCTCTGTAAAATAAAGTTATTGTAATATCAATTGCTTTATTACCTCAGTATCATATTTACAAAGTTTCTTTCTTCAGAGAAATCCTATGTACAAAATAATTCCTTGCTTTCTTCTTGGTCTAATGCTGTGGAGATTTTAATTGTCTTCTCAGCAAACAGCAAACCAGGACACTGGCAGTGTCTATCTTTGCTGTCTGATCATTAACACAATCTTCAGGGTTTGCAGGCTGTGCACAAGGCACTAACTTATTTGTCCTGACCCCAAAATACTACTTCTGCATCAACATGAAATACTGAGTGCGAGCCTCAGTGAGTTAAACCCTAGATCCAGGTTGGACCTGCAAGCATCCCAGTTGTGGCTGGCAAAGAAGGAAACGCTGCAAAGGTTATCTGTGCCTCAAAGGCAACACAAGACCCAGGAACTCGCTTTCTGAAGCTGTCACTTCAGGACTGCTGAACATGTATATCGTGACTGCAGGAGTGAAGCTCAGAAGTGCAGCATGCAAGAAACTGAGTTCTCACCAGGGGCTGGTAGAATAATTCAGAAGAAATTCTTTCTTTTCAATTTTTTTTCTTTACATCACCAATTCAAATAGCTATATTCCTCAACTGCTGGGAAATCAAACACAGAGGCAGTTCCTGGACTGTATAAGACTGTCACCCAGAAGGTGCAGGAGACTGGGAGGGAACTGGGGGGACCCTGCTAGTACACCTATGGGGAAATAAACTGGGAAACTGTTCCAGAGCACGGTAAGTGTAGCAGTGTAGCAGAGTAAGCTGCTTGCAAATCTACAGTGGTAGGGGTGCAGCTCTTGTTCCACAAACAAATCCAGCTCCTATAGAGTATGTTTAGAGCCTACATTTTGGAGGGCTGTTCCAGGTCTCTCCACTTTCCACAGAGAAGTGAAGAAAAATGCTGGATTCTGTATATGCAGATAGCAGCACATGTGAAACACAACTTTATGGGAATGCTGGACAGCCATCAGGAAATGGTGCCATCACATATTACTGGAGGTTTTAGTCCAGCAACTATAAAATACATCACCAAAATTGATCCCTGAAGCTACAGCCACTCTAGTATGTTGATCCTCAGCCTGAAGTAGTTGTGTCCAGAAGTGTAGAGTGTGGCATCAGGAGAGCCGGGGCCCTAAACCTGACTTTTTGTTTTTTAGACCCTTAGAAAGACAATAAGTAATTTTTCTAAGTTTTGCACAGCGCAGGCAGAATTGCCTTGCACAGAAAAAATCAGCAAGACAGTGTTGAAGCTTCTGAAAGCCACAATAATTACTAAAAAAAGATCTCCCTGTTGTTTTAGCTTCAGACTAAGACTAAGAGGTAGATGTTGTCTTCCTTATCATATTATGGGTGTCCTGATATGTGCCCTGGAGAGACATGGACAAAAACAAAAATGAAATCTTTGGGCCATATAGCTGGTATAGCTGGCAAATCATATTTTCAGGGAGTTGTCTGGTGGCCCTGCCTTGCTGGTCAGTGGCTGGCACAGCAGGGACCAGCAACTTCCCTAAAACACTGCAGTTCATGACAGCACTACTTGCACCTGAGATGAGGAGGAGGTTCTGTTCCACAGCAGCACAGATATATCTCTTTTTTATTTAATAAGCAGTCCAGAAAACATGTCTTATCACAGGATTACGAGATTGGCCAACTCGCCAAAGGCTTGCACTAGCCCACTTCGGGCTGGCACAATCTCCACAGACAGGACTGTTCGGAGCTCAGCAGCTCCATACACATAGTCAGAAATGACCCCGTTGAGCACATTGCTCTCATTTTGGGCACATGGAACCAAAACGACCTGCAGAAGTGCTGCTTCCATCACCCCTCCCAGCACTGCCCTTATGGCTTGCTGCTTAGGGTAGGAGAGCAACAGGAGTGCTCAGAAGCCTCAAGCATCTGCCAAACCTAACTGCTTTTACAACCTCAGACCAAAGGTAGGATTTTGCAACAAGCACCTCCTTTGTAAACTCAACCCTGAAATTCTTTCTGAGGACTTATTTGGTTACGTTTTGGGCCAGCCTGTGGCCTTTCCTGAGAAACAGACGTGAGAAACGGTGTACAGGTCCTGAACAAGAATCTCAACTTTATTTAAAAAAAAACCTTCAAAGTTGTTTCCTTAGTGTCATTTGAACCAAACAGCATTTTGCTGAAAGAAATGACAGTTTGACTGGAACATGCCAATGAAACACACATGCACAAGTTACAGCTTGTTAATATTAAGAATTATGTCTTTCTGAATGAAAGTCCTTTACCTGAGAGCCTGAAAAACCTCTTTTGCACTTTTGCATGGCTCAGAAAGAAGCGTTTTCTTCTTTTGGCAAGAATTTAAGTCTATTGTTTAATCAAAAATCACAGAATGGTTTGGGTTCGAAGGGGCATTAACAATCGTCTCATTTCCAACTGCCCTGCAATGGGCAGGAACACCTTCCACTACAGCAGGTTGTTCAGAGCACCATCCAACCTGGCCTTGAACACTTCTGTGCTGGTTCGAAAGCAAAACCAGTGAGAAACTCCAAGTCAGAAGTACAATTTAATAGGAAAAACTAAAATAAAAGCAATAATACAAAAAAGAAACCACGGACAGAGTCAGGATACAACCTGACACCCTGTCAGTCAGGGTGTTGGTAGCAGTCCAATAAAATGGTGGCTGCAGTCCTCCAGAGTTCTGTTGAAGATAGTTCTGTTGAAGCAGTGATCCTGTAGAAAAGGTCTGGTCTTCACCTGAAGGTCCAGTGGTAGCTCTTGTCCTCTGGGAATCCAGTAGGTAAGGGCTGCCTCTGGTGTTCAAAATCTTAGCTTATTTTCAGGATGGGATGCTTGGTTCCTCCCTCTGGGCAGAGCATCTCACAATGGGAGGATGTAATTTTATCAGTCATGTGGTGAGACTAGATGGGCCATTAACAGGAGATATCCCCCCTAGAGGGAGGATGGGTCATGGGAGAGATAAGGAACCCTGCCCCACCTGGTTTCGACAGCTGGCCCATTAACAGAAGATAGTCCAGAGAGAGGAGACAACGGACACAGCCCCACCTGGTTTCAACAGCTCCCGAAGATGGTAATAGAATACACTGCAACCCAGGACAACTTCCAAGGACAAGGCATCCACAGCTTTTCTGGGCTACCTGTACTAGTGCCTCACCACACTCACAATAAAGAATTTCTCCCTAGTACCAGACGTAAACCTATGTTTTTTTAGCATTTCCCCTTGTCTTATCACTCTTGTCAAAATTTCCTCTCCAGCTCTCTTGTAGCCCCTTCAGGCACTTGAAGGTATTCCAAGATCTCTCTGGAGCCTTGTCTTCTCCCAGCTGAACAACCTCTTCAGAGGAGAGGTGTTCTAATAATGTTTCATGCTAAGGAACTACAAGATCATCATCATAATTTATTGGAGGTGGTAACAAGTTACTAATTATTAATTGGTTTCTGAAAAAAACCTTTTATTTCCACTAAGTTTGTTTTTCACTTTTCCTCTGAGGCAGAACTTAATATTTACACATAGATCAAACCACTCCGAATTTGATTTCTTGGTTTGGTTTTTTTTTTTTCCTTTCAGATGAACTGGTATCTCATCATTTTATGGCATTTTTCACAGCATTTGCTATACTTTTAAAATCTTTACTGGTCCTTTTAATCACTTGGAAGATGTGTTTTTTACTTTAAAGCTAAATAAAATTTTGTTCTAAATCAAACATTTATAGATTAAGATCCACACACAAAATCTCTTGTACCTGCATCTAGAATTCTGTGCTTGTGATGCACAGGATGGTTTGACTTTTGCATATTTCAACACTTTTGAAACTGATTTTCAAAACTAATTACCTGGCCAGTCATGAATACAATTACTCAGTTTGTACAGGTAATTGCCATATTTCGATACAAAGTCTCAGGGGTAACTTCTGTTTTGTTCAATATGACAAGGCAAAATCAAATTGATTTCCATGGCAGTAGAAGACTAAGAGCAAGTGGCCATTCAATTCTCATAACTGGATAAATCTTAATTTTTAAAAGTGAGACTTCATTCATCTAAGCTCACTTTACTAGCATGCTTCCAAATTACAGATATCCACTGCTTCCCTTGAGTTTTGTAAAACTACACCATCATCTCAAACATTTTTACCACTACTTGTGAAGTGTATAAGCCAGTGTTCTGTTGTGCTGGACTTAAAATGTGCAGACATCAGACACGACACCAAAAAAAATTTAAATATACATAGATTTTTATTATTCATGTTTTTCTTTTCTCCAAATACACCCTATCTTATTTATAGCTGAAGTGTCCATGTTCTCCATGAGCATAGCTCAATTTATTACACCAGCCAATTTAAGTGTACAACTGTATCTGAAATATATCCTAGATCAGCTTCCAAGATACTTGGGATGAAAAATCAAGAGATTTAGGTTTATTCGTTCTTTTCTTTGAAAAGCGCAACACAGTGAACTTGAAAAGAGGACATCTAAGTTGAAATCTTGACTTTGCCAAAAATTCCTTGTGTTCTCTTGGGAATTAACTTCATTTCTCACCGACTCTGCTTCCTATCATTGAAAGGTTTTTCTCTCCTTTTTCTCTCCCACCTATATAGATCCTTAACACTTCCTTTGCCTCTTGCTGTTTCTAATGATCTTAATACTTCCAGATGCCAATGTGATACAAGTAATAACCACAGGTTTCATACAATTTCTGCTGTGGCAGCATGAGATGGACTAAGTCTGATGGGTTTATATCAAGGTCACATGGGGCTTTTGGGTAATGAGGTGCTTTGGGAGAAAAAAATGTAAAAGAAATAGTACTGCTTTATGAACATTTGTCATCAGCCAAAGCCTGTAAACTCTGAATACCTTAGTTTCTCTGTCTATATAGGGAAAGAAAGAAAGAAAGCAAGAAAGAAAGCAAGAAAGAAAGCAAGAAAGAAAGCAAGAAAGAAAGAAAGAAAGAAAGAAAGAAAGAAAGAAAGAAAGAGTCTTTATATTCTAGAAGGACTACCAGTAGCTGTCCTGTTATTTTCATGAGGCTCTCTGTTAATGGGTGTGAGCTCCAAATAAAAACCAAAACATCAAGAACAGAGTCTAATTTTTCCCATCTTGTGAATTTTGAACTTCAGTTATAAGATCATAGTCCTTTCCTCTCTGATCCTTAAATCTGGCACCAGCTGCAGTAAGGCTTCTCAAAGCTCTTTGATGACTGAAAAATAAAAACCAGAAAATTTGAATTAGAAAGTAAGGAAATACTCTCAGGATATCAGGAAGCACTAAAGGAAAAGAAATGGGAGGCAGATTCACATTAATATGTGTGATTTCATAAAGAGGTTTTCTTTTCAAATTCTCCTCCAAAATGTTAGTCTGTATATTGAATTGGACTAACAGGTATGCTATAAATATAACAACTACTGTAAAATGTGATAAAAATGATGGGTTAACAATCTACCTGGAAAAATAGTGACAAGACAAAATAACAGTGATTTGATCTTTCATGTGAGTTTTCAGTTCGGTCTGTGATGAGAAATAACATTAATGATGAGACGATATAACTGTCAAAAAATGCTGGGAAAGAAACTTAATGGGAAGGAAAATATTATTCAGACCCCAATGCTTGTAATCAGTAAATTATTAACAACTTTGATAAAATTGGACAATTAATATGTAGAAGTGCCATAAAAGCATGTAGAGTCTCTAGCATGCAACATGAGCTGTTGCTTAATAAGAGAGAACCTGGTTTAGTCTAAAACTTTCATAAACAACCTCTTTTTATATTGTCCTTTACATTCAGAAAATTATCCCATTTTTCAAGAGATCTTTTCTTAGGGTGTTAATAACAGAGTAGAGAGTTTTTGAAAAGGCTTTTCAGAGATAATCTTCTCAATTTTTAAGGAGTGACTGCACTTCTTATTTGATAGCAGCAATTTTATTTTTAACTGCATGAAAGTTGCCCTTGACTATAATGAGGTATATTAAGGATGTAAATATTACATAGGCACATATCTATAAGGGAGTCTGTGGTGCACATGAAGGGTATGTGCAGGTTATTCAGGACTGCTTCTGCTCTTATGCAGATTGATATCAAACTGGCAGCTGAGACACTGTCAGACATCTTTGAAAATATACATAAGTGATAATATACAGGTGATGCATTTTGCAGCAAGGCTGGTGCAGACAACCTTTAAGATCCAGAAACACTAATTCAAGTCATGTTCTGGACTCACTCTGATGACAGTCCTCATGTCTTATCACTCCAGCTGCAAAGACTTAGGGGTCCATTAGGCTAGAAAGGTAAAAGCACCCAGCTGTGAGCCTTTGTATGCCTATGCTTTATGCACCCTACTGTAAGGAGACTTCAGAAACTGTCCTAGGGCACTTGCCTCAGGGGAGACTTTATTTTCATTAGGTAATGGTGAACATGTTCTTACATGTTACAAGAGGGATATTTACAACACGAGAACCCCTGGTGGGAAAATCTATTCCAGAATAGGTCTGTGCAAGAGAGGGTGTTTTCCCGCCTGCAAAAGTCTCTTGGTTTGCTTTTATAGAAAACTCACAGTGCATATAGGGGCTCACCCAAAAACAAGTGTGCAAAGCAAAATCACACCTTTCACTTCTTTCACAGAACAGGCCCCAACAAAAAATATTAATTTTTTTTTCCCATGACCTGGCAGGCTCATGGAGTGAACAGAATTAACTACAAAAGAGTATGGAGAGTTCCAGTGACATCTCATACATAGAGTCACCTTAAATGTCTCAAACAGGTTGAATTGTAATGAGATCTGATATTAGCCAGCTACTAAGGAAGATATTCTCTGTCTAGGAAATCCTCCCAGAAATGCAGTCAGTAAGAACGAAACGGTCAGTGAGAAAAAGCCAGCACAGAAGTGACATCCTTCTGTTCCCAGAGGTTTGATTCTCTCCAACTTGTTTTTCCTGTTGAAATGAGACCCAGCTAATAAAGTTCTATATAATGTATTCAGATTCCTGTGGTAACAGCGGATGCTTTTTTTTTTTTGCACGACATTTTTTCAAAGTCAGCTTTATATGTATGATTCCTGCCTGCCAAATATCTGCCCCATTTAAAATCTATATCTAGCCTGAAACATTTTGTTTTGTCCTTTGGTTGACCGTCTGCGCCAGTGAAAGACATCCTTGTGAAGAAGTGCCCCTTTGCTCCTGTGGTTACCAATACTGTTCCACAGTTTCCAAGGGTGATGCTATTATATTGCTCCAGCCACTCTATGCACCCTGTTGAGTAATTTATTGGCCAAGATCCTAACAGTGGAAAGGCCTGTCTAGAATCCTGCTGAATTTTAAAAGGTAGGAATATTGCACTTCATAACAAGCAGCCATTAATGATAACCAACAATATAATTCTTATGGAATTATGCCTTGCATATGCATGAAATTCCCAAGCATAATAAAAAACAAACGAAAGAAGTTAACCTCTTGTGTGCTGTGCTTCCTGGTGCATAATTACAGTGTAGTGGAAAGAGCATGACCCTGTAGCTGTCCAACATTATAATTAGCATTCCCCATACTGAAGGCTATTGTCTGGAGGACAGTTTTGTCTCTCCTCTATTCTGACTTGTGCAAAATTATACCCTTAAATGTGAGTTCATGGCCCTTTCTCAAAGCCAGCCTTTTGTTTTCAGTGTAGCCCCAAAATCAATGGACTGGCAGGATGTGCAGCATACACCCACAGGGTCAGTTTGATGCTCATTCACTAGATACATACGGTGCATTGTAAGGATCTATATGAGATAACAATGATTTTCTACTTTTCAAATGTAGCCACATGAGATTAGGGTATTCGGCAGAAAAACGCTGCCAACTCTTTATGTCATCCTATTAATGGTGAGTAGCAGAGTCTGTACATTTTTCTTGGATTACAGAGCAAAAACCTGCTCAAAAATCTTCCTGTTTCTCTTCTCATGTATAAATGAAGCTGTGCATTGTACCTCATTAAAACAAACTGAGGCACCTCATTAACACTCACCAAGAAGTACTTTTCATGTCAGAATTGTAAGTCTGTATAATTCTGAAAACTTTTACCAAAGGAAAGCTCAATTTAATTAAGGTGATACTGACAGGTTTTAGCAAAAGATTAACAATCAGAAGTTCAGAATTTTCCCTAGACTGAGGTCTGATGAACAATCATGATCCTTACCACAATCTGTTTTTTTAGTTGAAAATTTCTGGCATTGTTAATTAAGGGATTTGACTTTTAAAATTGTTTTTACTGTTATATTTCTTCTCTTCCAGGTGAATTCATGGACCTGTGCAGGTACAAATGTAACTGTGGGCAAGTTTCCCTAATTTTAATTCCAAAATGAGAAGTCCTGTTTTCAAAAGTGAAGTTCATGTAAAGCCCCAAGTGAGGTCAAGCAAAGGAAATCAGCTAGGGAAAAAATTCAGACAGATGCACTGTTTATAAAGCAATTTTCTCATGGGACCCTGGCTGGTGCACTTTCGATCAGCACTGTTACAAATTAGGCATTTTTAAAACAATCTAACAGGGATTTAGGAGCAAAAATCTAAGACTTCTGCTGTTGAAAAATCTTGCATTAGATTTCTATGTAAAAAAAAGGCAATTTTTTCTTATAATTTTTATTTTTCCTGTGATGGTGGTATAAGAAAACATAAAAAATTTGGTCTCTTTTACTCCATTTATTTTCATTTTTTCAAATAAGTAGGAATACCATAGTACAGACCTCTGAAACAACCCTCTAAATCTGAGACACAACTGCTGCTCCCTGACCTGAGGCATCATTATTACATGTGTTTCTGTACAATTTTATATTACATTTTCTTTTTCTGCCCAGAATAGAAAAAATCCCCGTGCCTCATCCAGTTTGAGTATGGTGAATACCCATCCATTCAATTTGTCTTGAATGAACTTTTTGTCCTTAGAAGGCCAAAAAGCAGGCAGCACCTAAAACTGAAGTCTTCCATCAATTGTACCAGAGAATTACTGACAATTTACAACACAGAATCACAGAAGGGTGATTGTGTTGAGAGGGACCTCAAAGCTCACGTAATTCCAGCCCTGCTGCCATGGGCAGGGACATTTCCCACTATACCACGTTGTTCAGAGTCCCATCCAACCTGGCCTTGAACACTTCCAGGAGTGGGGCAGCCACAGCTTCTCTGGGCAACCTCTGCCAGTGCCTCACCAATCTCATAGTGAAGAATTTCTTCCTAATAACCCTCTTTCTGTTTGAATGCATTCCCCCTTGCCCAATCACTCCATCACCTTCTCAAAAGACCCTCTTCAGCTCTCTTCCAGCCTCTTTTTTTTACTGGAACTGGAAGCTGCTCTAAGGTCTCCCCAGAGCTTTTTCTTCTCCAAGGCTGAACAAGCCTAACTCTCTCAGCCTTTCCTCATAGCAAAGGTGCTCCAGCCCTCTGACACCTTCATGGTGTCCTCTGGATTCCCCCCAGCAGGTGCACCTTTAGGTTCCTTAGGCTATGCATGCTCCAGTGAACGTGATCATGCTCCAAAGGGTGCTGAGGTGGTGCTCACCATGTCAGTGTCATCCAGAGTCAGACCTTTAGACCACGCCGAACCCATGTAATGATTCTTTGTAACAGGGGTATAGCTGAAACAGCCCCACTTTTACCTGGGATATCCAAGTGGATATAGGCAGTGTGTTTAAGGTAAAAAGACAGAATCTGATCACTGACACTTTATGTGGCACCTTTTTGACTCATTTCCCACCTTACCAATAGCCAGAGCTGAGTGAAAAATTTGCGTTACATAATTAATGCAACGAAATTTAGCTTTTTTTCCTAATTTGCAAGCAAAAAAATATTTTTTGAGCAAACTTTTATTCAAATTTATCAAATGCATGCTGCACAGCTGTTTGGTTACTTCAGAGCTGAACACAAATAACTCCACAGGCATGTTAGATGATCAGGTTCTGAAAGTTCACATATTCTGTTTAGTTGTAGCTAATTAACTAGGAGTTTTAGCCTCATTTTCTATGTGAAGGTTGAGGAAAAAGCTGTACAACTATCAGTTATTTTCCTTCCTTATTTCTGAGACTGATGCATTACTAATTTATCTAACTCCATGTGGTACAATGAATTTATTTTTCCTAGTTCATGTTTTAGTTTTTGCTCTGAAGAGTGAACCATTCAACAAGTTGTAAAATTTTGTTATTGAAATAAGTAATTTATTTTTAGTGTTCTTATAAAACCTAATAGCTTTTTTGCTGTTTTCATAACATACAACTCACACTGCACTGACACACAGCCCTTATGGCTGGCACTACTCTAGAACTTTTACTATACATTTATGTTAAAAAATTACCTGCTCATCTAATTGAACAAATTTTTTCAATAAATTGACATCCATAACAATACTTCAGTTTCCTCTTTATTTGGAATCCAAGATTTTTTTGAATTATTTCCTTATATTCTATCAGTTGTGCTTTTACATAGTTAGAGAAGTTAGATCCATATGTTAATGACAAGGAAGTCTGTATTGTGAGATTTTCATGATATTGTATTAGATACATAAATACTCCTAGTTCATGAGAATTTTTAGCTGTTGTATAAAGGGGCTTTTAAGTCATATAGCTAAACCTTCCCAGATTTGCTTCTTTTATACAGAGAAAAGGACCGATATTAAGTTTGTTTCCATTATTCAGTGCCAACTGAAAAAACAAAAATATTGACCTGGTATTTAGAATCTGAAGCACTCCCAGCATTCCCAGTCCAGTGCAGAAGTTAAATGTCTCTGCTTTTCCACTGTACAACGCAGAGAATGTGGTGGGAACAGAATAGCAAGGCAACTCAGCTGGAAAATATCTCAGATAGACGAAATATTTGTTGAGCAGTTTTCTCATGTGAATATGCCTCTGGTTGGTATATGCCAGTCAGTAGTCCATGGCATTTGTTTTATCTTCTGTCTCAAGGATTTATTCTCAAGGAAAAACTGCTGTGTAAGGCATCATAACTGTGGAGACAACAAAGCAATGTTAGTTTTAAAAAGAGCTCTATCTTTCATAAGGCTAACAGACAAAGAGTCAAGTTTTAATATTCTCAAGGGTCCTTTTTTCAGATAAGAATTTTATAACAAAGGAATGTTATGGCAGGTTCCCTTTCTTCTTCTCTGTTAGACTCATATTCATTACTGCCAACAAGACACCATTTTGCATTTTTTAAAGATGCAGACATCAAATATGATAGTGTTGAATTTAAAATTAATAACAACAACTATATTATTAAAAAACATGTTTCCCCCAGATGTGCTGATGTCTCAATAGAATCTTTGTGCAGAAAAGGAAATAAGGCACATATAAGTGTTTATCGGCTTTGCAGCTTACAAAACCAATGTCCTGAATAAAGACGGCAACATATCCACTGGGTGTTATCTGATCAAAAACATTCCACATGTACAAATCAAAGCTAGGAGGAAAAAGAGCCATATAAAGATGAGATAGATGAGAAAGCAGACACATTAGGAAAGCTTCTCCTATTTAAACAGTCAGGCTTTAAAAAAAGACAAAATGAGAGCTAAGTGAATACCCCCTCAGGGTTCATATTCTCACAAATGGGTCTCTGAATCAGATAAAGATACATAATGATTCTGTTTTCCAGCATGATGTGGACACTTACCTCTATGCAGAGCATATTTGAACGTGTGTATGTGGACAAAAAAGAGAGCTAAGCCTTAAGAGGCATGCAGACAGCAATTTAATTCAATTAATATTACAATTAATGTTGCAAAATTAAATAATATTAACATTTTTAAGAGAAAGAGTGCTGTACACTAATGCATAATACCTGTGCCATCCTAATTTACTGCTGACCTACACTAAGCAAAACCAGCATCTGTATGTTACTCATCTCCTGGATGTGGCAGTAACCGTGCAAGACAGAGGGTGTCTCTCACATGCTGACAAAATTCCCATGGAAAGGTTGCTTAGTTAATAGCACTTTCCTCTCCAAGATGGCCATCCTGGAGAGTCTTTCAGTTCTTATTTATAAGCTATTTTTGTCTCTGACCATAAAGGTCCAATAAATAGCTCTATCACTACTGAGACTGAAGAGGCTGGCTCATTTATGTATCCCCTTTGGCTTACTTTCATGCCTAAGGTGTCAATTCCTCATGAAAATTCTCCAAGGGGCAGACACATGTAACATCACTCTCCCATCCATGTTCTTGGGTTTCTGGAGGATATCGGATTATACCATCACCACCACCCTGGCAGCACATTTAGATGTTTTGTTAACTCTTTCCACAAAATATGCATATATTTGATGGACTTTTTTTTTCATATTAATTTCTTGAGCTTTACATTTTACAGTTTTATATCCAACCATTTGCTTGTGAATAATTTACAAACAAAAATTGCTATTAAGTTTATAATAAAAGAGAATTACTCTTACCACATGATTTTTTAAATTCAGTGCTCTTAAATAAAAGTTATTGTGTAAAATACAAAACAGCATTAGTGCTGGAAACACTAGGACAGTTTCAACATTTGACTTGCCACAATGATTTTCCAGGAGCTGTTTTTAAGTTTAAAAAAAAAATCCATTGCTGGAAAGATGAAGAGGGAAAATCAATAATTGTGACAGTGGGTATCAGTCCTGAGTAATTCTTATTTAATTCTAAATCTTTCATTTGTACAATATCATTTTCCTATATGCTTTAAAAGAATGATAATTAGTAATCTCTTTATGTGCTTAGAGGAACAGAAATGTCATTGATACAACTAAATTAAACACACTGGGAAGAGCAATATGCTTGGATTGGCCACAACACCGAATGCATTCATGGTCTTAAATGCAAAAGGAAATACCTACTTGGAAAAGCATGAATCATAGAACCATAGGATTGTTCAAGTTGGAAAAGACCTTTAAGATCACTGAGTCAAACTCTTAACCCAGCACTGCCAAGACTACTAACCAATGTTCCCAAGGGCCACATCTACACACCTTTTAGATCGTTCGAGGGGTGGTGTCTCCACTACTCTCCCTGAGCTGTTTTGACAGAAGTCAGCGATTTGGATGGGCTGCAAGGGGCCGCAGCTCCTTAACAAAGCTCAAAGTGACCTCAAACATGTTGCCTTGTGCTTGTTACTTACTTTACGCGATAGTCATTATCAGCTTGCTTAAAGCAAATTCAGTGAGAAGCAGGAGAAGACATCAGAGCCAGGTACTCCTTTTCAGACTGAGCTTAAATGGCTTTATGAGGAGGGCAGAGCTGCTTGTAATGAAGTGATGGCAGTTCTACAGTGGAGTTGTAGCCACAAAACTGTTTGTGACAAACTCCTTAGCAAAGTCAGAATCATAGAATAATTTAGATTGGAAAAGACCTTTAATATCATCAAGTCCAAACATTAACCCAGCACTTTCAAACTCACCACTGAACCGCGTCCTTAAGCACTACTTAAGCACTGCACATCCTTTTGAAGACTTTCTGGGGATGGCCAGCATTGCCCTGGGCAGCCTGTGCCAGGACTTGCCCACTGTTTTGGTGAGGAAATTTTTCCTGATATCCAAACTAAATCTCCACTGCCTCTACTTGATATTATTTCTTCTTGTTCTATCACTTGCCACCTGGGAGCAGAGACCAACTCCCACCCAGCTACAACATCCTTCCAGGTAGTTGTAGAGAGTGAGAAGGTTTCCCCTGAGCTGCTTTTTCTCCAGGCTGAACACATGCAGCTCCCTCAGCTGTTCTTCGTAAGGCTTGTCCTCCAGTCCCTTGCCTGTCTCTGTTGCCCTTCTCTGGACTTGCTCAAGCATGTCAATGTCTTTCTTGTCATGAGAGGCCCAAGACTGAAACCAGAATTCATGCGGATGGCCTCAATATCTTGCACTGAAAACTGCGAGGAATGGAATGGTTTGGATGCACACTGCGCAAGCTAAGGTTTGTCCAAAAATCTCTCAATTTGTAGCCTTCTCTTGGCAATGTAAAAACCATTTTGAAGCACAATAACTTGTGTTGTAAATAGGTATCAAGAAATATCAAAGAAATTGATGACAAGAAATATCGAAGGCAGTCTAATTCAGAGTGGAACAGTGTGGACACCTTCACAGGGACACCACCAACAGAGGAGCAGGACATCAAAGGTGACCTGTAAGTCCATGAATCTGTCTCCATTTTGCATCTACCTGTGTAGATGGGCACCAGATGATGGCAAAGATACTCAACCGAATCAAAATTTTCAGTTCTATACCCCAAACTACATAGGTGTCTCCTAATGTACTAACAATGTTATGTCTCGTCCAATTCCCTGTTTTAAAGACACCTAAATTAAGAGTGAGAAGATAAGTGTGGAATTACTCTGAAGTTTTCTCTGTACAATGGAGATGACACAGACAGTCTCTAGCTCTTACTTATTTTCAGTGGTTTGGGGTTTTTTTAAGAAAAAAACTTAGTAGAATTTACACATCTCAGAACATATTTGTTTTGCATATCACAGATAGCTGGCAGTGTAAGTGCAGTTAGTTATACTTATTAGATTAGATTAATTTTATTTTATTAGTATAGTATATTTACAGCACACCAGACCAGTTAGGATTTTTTTTCTCCTGATGAAAAACAGGGATGGGAAAGGCATCATAAGAGGCAAAAAGAGAGCAAAATTGAATGATTGTTACAGGGGTCAGCATTCAGTCTGTGACATGGTAAGGGAAGGAGGCACCAGTTCTGGACTTTTATACTTCTTCACAAATTATTCTGCTTTGCCTGTAGCCCATGACACTGCAATTCACCAACCTGTGATCCTTTACACCAGAGCCCCAAGGGCCTAAGGGCTGCTATTTTTTCCAAAGTTTAACTCATGACAGTTCCTCCTTCATCTTGCTCCCATCTGAAAACAGGGAGGAGGATTTTTCTAAATAACACTTAAAAGACTGTGTTTTCTAAATTTAACTCTTACTCGCCTTTATTCTCTAATACAATGTAAAGCATGGGTACCTTGACACTTAAAAACAATCTGTAGAGGTCTACATCATCTAAAGATACCATCAGGCTAATGATCCCTTGAGCCTCTGCAATGTAAGACCTAGTTTTCAACTGTTTATGACCTGCCAAATACATTTGGATTCATCTTTTCTCTGTGAAGTGTGTTCCATTTTATTTTCCTTGCCAGGGATGTGAAATGAGTTGTCTGTTTGCATCTGGAAATCTTAATCAGTCCAGTCACCTTTCATAAAAGAACAAAGAAAACTGTTTTAACAAATGAGAAATATGAAGGAAGTATTATAACTGGCATCCCTTGGCTCACAGAAGCAGCTATTACCTCCTCCTGCAGGTCCTCCCACAGCTGTAACCCCTGCCAACTCTTGTCTAACTTGGCTTGTAGTCAGTGCTGTGATACTCAATTGCTTTGAATCAGTGTTGATGACTGAGATAAGGCAAACAACATGAAATGCTGGATATTAAAGATAGAAGTTCTTTTGGTACGTACTTGCCAAATATTGCTGATGCACCTGTTTTATGTTCAGAGTGGGAAGACAGTCAAAAAGGAAGTGGCTAGCTTTGAAAGAGAAGCAGTGCTTTCAATTTCTGAAAATAGCCCAGATACAGAACTGGGTAATAAGAATACATTACTGAGTAAATGCGTGTTTGAAATGCACTTGGTCATTTTTTCTCTGTCATACACAAATAGTATATGCAATGTTTTCAGAGAATAAATTCATTTTCATGAGCCTGGAGTGCTTCTTATCGATATCTACACTGGCAGACTCAAGGTGCTGCTTGGTGACAGTGGGCAAAGGTTTGCAAAAAAGCCTGTGGTGAAATCCATTGTATGAATTGCCCTTTCCCCCCTGATTTTCACTGCAGTTTTCACACAGATATAATGGAGAAGACTCAAGATGCTATTGTGCATAGGCTAACATTCTCTGGCAGATTTTCTAGGCAACATATTAATTTTCTCAGTACTTGAGAGGAACACTGGCAGAAACTGCACTGCAGGTGGGGAAATTATAACAGGTCAGAAACTTGTAGGTGCATTAGAGAGTAGAGGAAATGTTGGTCACTGGTAAAAGAAACCTCCATTAGAACATGAAAGTCTGCAATATCCTAGGATGTTAGGGATGAGGAAAAAAGCATTCAGCGTGTGACATATCTGCTCTTCTTTGCTGGCCAAATCCAGTTAGATGGTACACAAAAGTGTCTTATAATGAAGTGAACAAAGATTTTCCACACCTACGAGGGTGGTAACCCTGGAGCTATGAAAGAAAAAAAAAGAATCTCTTAGAAACCACAGAACACTTGTTAGTACTTTAAAAGACTGTACAAGCCAGGAGAAAAGGTTTTTATGTTGGCTAGTTGAAAGAGAAAATAGAACTTACTAAGAAGTATGGTGTGATGATTTTTTTTTTTTTACCATTTTTTTTCTTTTCAGTTTGACCATGAGTCCCTCTGAGCAAAGGAGAATCTTTGCAACTTGTGATTCTGGTTATAGAGGTAAAAAAGAGCACGAAACATGTGGAATTTGTACTAGAAAAGGACTCTCGATTCATTCCCACACAGGTATTCCTATACTCCAGTACATAATAGAATCACAGCATTTTATCTGTAGGTAAATACAGAGTTATAAGGTAAATGTGGTGATTCCTCTGCCTTATAAAGCAAAAAGAATTATAAAGACTGATTACTCTGGCGGGTGGACCGCTAAGCAAGCAAGTTCCTGAGCCACTACACAGCACATGGAAACCATGTGAGGGAGGGATTGAGAAGGAGAAAGGACAAATCCCCAGAGACAAGACTTGAATCATTAGAACTGTTGATCAAGCATACCATTCACAGGGTAATGTCAGCATCATGAGACCAGAAGAAGGAAAGCGATGCTGGTGGTACTGCTGTTCTTCCACTGTGGCTATTGAGCTCTGCTGAGAAGTAGGTCCAGAGAAGACTAACACAACAAAATTTGGAGTCTCTTTTAAAACCTTATCTTTCGCCCTGAGTTAAAATCCTACACAATTTGATATATAAATAAACATTAATTCCACATATGGAATTTTAAAAGTAAGAATATGCTTTCAAAAACACAAGCAGCATCTGGACATGCTGCATACAGAAAATTAAATAAATAGCTTTTAAGAAAAATATTCAGTTTAGAACAGAGATATGTCTAATGTTTGGAGCACCAAGTTTTGTTTGGGGCCATCTAGACTCCAGACTTTGCCATCTCAGGATTCCTCTAGTGTTCAGAACTAGGGGCCAAATTTGGGATCAGTTTGCTTTGTCTATATGGATACTTAAATGCTATTCCCTGGCTATGTTCTCAATTTTCAAAAGGTAGAGAAATACATTGTAATACCGGGGACGTCAAGAGGCATTCATCACGATGCCTTTGGGATGTGCCTGGCAGTCTGTAGAGAAGGTACCACACACAGTACCACTTTCAATTGCCAACTCCCAACAACTACCAAAAGGAGTGAATTTACACTTTCAAAGATCTTCTGTGTGCTTGACCCAGCTCTCAGACTGTTCTTCAGTGGAGGGTGTTTTGCTAAAAACTGTTAGAGATGAAGAGAGCAAGTATGAAATTCTCCCACCTGCATCATCCTACAGACCACATTCTCCATTCCTGATCCTGAGTGGTATCCCCAGCTTGGCAGTGTGTTATGCTAGCAAGAAAGCAGGTATTCCTGGAATAAAGAGGAAAAAGCTGGAAATAACTCTTATCTGTGACCCGGAATGAGGTTTGAATATGGCTTTTTTTCTAACATGCACAAGAAACAATAGAATTAAGAGGTGAGGTTTTTTAAGGATATTTGAATTCTTCAAATCAGGGATACTTGCAAGACTTCTGTAGCACTGCTGAGGTGTGAGATCAAATGCAAGCTGAGGATTTGGGGATGGTAATGATCAGCAGGCAGCATCTCTATTTGGAACCATAAGGAAATCTCACAGAGAGATAGATTGACGATCCCTGTAGATCAACCCCTTGATATCAACAAGGCAAGACTGACCTACATTATCTAAGAATCTAACTCTAAGTTCCTCAGATATCCAATGACACTGAGAATATGAGGTCTGGAATGCTCAGATTTTGACTTAAATTGACCTTTTCTGTGTAGATTTCTAACTTTAACGTGAATTTCATCTGCTTTACTACCTTGGTCCCACACACGTGTTTTTTTAAGGCAGACATTTGAAGAAGAAAAAGCTATTTTTATAGAAATCTGAAACATTAGAAGGATGTTCAGAGAACTGGTTGTTGTAGCTAAAATAGAACCAAAGTAAAATCAAATATTCTCTCACTTAACAAGCACACTGATAAAAAATCACTTGCAAGGGTTTTTAACATAAAAGACTACAGAAGCCTAAAAAACTTGTCACTTTTGAGAAACACAGTCTCCTCTGAGCCTTGAGTGACTTCTCCTCTGAGCCTTGAGAAACTACTGAGCACTGTATATTTTACCAACAGACATGGCTAGCATAGCATATTATCAGGATCAGCTGCCTTTCTTTATAAGGACACTATAGCCCATGTGGATCATGCCAGCCTTTTCCTCTGCCATGTCTTTATTTGCCAGCAGGCTGAATTATTCACTGTCCACAAGCTGAGTTTGCACAAGTCCTTTCAAAGAAATAAAAAAGGGGATCTACTGAGAGTAGTGCAAGGAGAATGAGGGACAAGATTCAGTCCATGAGACATGCTGGGAGGCACTTGCAGATTCTTGGGTTTTGTTGTGGTAAACAATCCCTGCTATTATACAGCAGAATAATCTTTAATAATGATGATAGCTACTTAATAGGTACGCTGAATACAATGAAAGAAAAAGTGGAATGGAAAAAGCTGAGCAAGTTCAATCCTTCCTGCATCTGTGAGTGGTGGTTAGCATCAAGGTATTACTCCAGAAAACTCCCTTGACACTGCTTGTTATTTCAACTGGGAAGATTTTTTTTACAATTATGCTTCATTGATGGAGCTAGCAGGGTCAGAGGAGGTAGCATAAGAGATGAGAAACAAGCATATGTGACAACCTCCAGGAAACGATTTACATGCGCAAAGCAAAATGTTTCCAAAACTAAGAGCTGTGCGAGCTTGACAAACAAGTATGCAAGCACAGTCGTTCTGAAAGCTGGGCTGCCTCAAACAGACAGGCACCCACCAAACCAGAATAGGGGCTTCTGTGCTGGTAAAGGTCAGAATTTGGGCTGGTATGGACACTGGTGGAGGGGAGAACATGGGACACTATCTTTCAGGTTAGGGTTCACATCCAGTAGCAAATTTTGGTCAATCTCTATGCAGGGAGGCATTAATAGCTGTAGAATGCACTGGTCTTAAATGACTGTGGCGCATGTAACTGCCTCCAACCCTGACAGACTCACAGCCTCTGGAACAGTCTGCAATGCCATGGCCACTTTTCCCGAGCAGAAATAGTGTTCAAAAAGGATTGAAGATTTAAAATGAAAAAAACTGCTTTCAAGCAGTCTAAACTCATAAATTATTATCGTGTAAAAGGGCAGTAAGAGTAGGTGTTCACCTGTCAGTCTGCTCTATCGAAGACAAGAGCCTATCTCTGCTCTTCCATGCACTGACTTTAAAAAAAAAATTACATGGAGAAAAAAAAAAGACACCAACAAAAAACACAACATCTTTGCTACAGAGACATTTTTAACAAGTATTCCAGAAAGAGCACCAGCTATCAAAAAGGCTGCCAGGACCAGAAGGAGCCATCAATCGAACAAGTTTACATTTCAAAGTTTTTTGAGAACAGTGAAAATGTCTTTACCCTTCTTGATGGGAAAACTACACTGCTATAGGAAAGTAGCTATTTGCCGCTTCTTACTGAAACACATTTATCTGAAGCAGCCCTTTAACCCTAGGAATGGTGCTAGAATGTTCAACATACATACACACACACACACACATACACACACACACACACACACACACATCTATATATATATATTAAGTAGCACTCCTGAGAGTTCTGCTCAGAGCTGCTTGGAGACTGTGGAGTCAGTCTGCTCTCTTTTCCCTTCATATATGCCATTGTTCAGGTTCAGAGCTCCTCTTAGATAATAGAGATGAACTGGTTAATTTTTTTTAAACCCTTTCCTGACAATATTTACGAGACAACAGAATGCATCTGTCTAATTTTGACATTTATCAGGTAATTCAGTCAGGTTCCCTCATGTGACACAGCTTTGTTCCCACTAAAAGAACCTGCTGCAAACAAAAGCCCACCCTATATTGTATGGCATCACTGCTCCCAGATGTTTCAAAATTAAGCTGCTAAGCCTCCCTGTCCCCGTGAAACCTGGAAGAGAACAAAAAAAAAGTGGAGTGACTCTTAACAAGCTGTACTTTCTGTATCTGTGCTACTTATTTCTTTGTGCTTGATTTTTTTCTGAGTCATTTGAAAATGATTAGGCAGCTCAAATAATTGTTTCCTGGGTATATTAGCAGCACTATAATTGTCATGTTTAAAGCTAAAGTTGGTAAAGACTGCAGTCTTCTCTGGAATATTCAAACTTCCTATACAAAACAGCTCACAGATAAATGTTTTGAAACTTTTATTACTAGTTTCCCTAGTAGTTATTTTCTTTGTTTCTTTGTCAGGACCCCAGCTGGATTCAGTCTGACACCGTTCTTCATTACACAATGGCACTGCCTGAACTCTGGATGGAAAGGTTGTTGTTTTGCCTTTGGCCAGCATTTTGCAGTCACTACCATACGATGGCTGTTGCATACTCTCTTCTGGGTGGGGAGGGTGCATGACAGACCTTGACTCCTCTCTATGTGCAGAAAAGAACAGATACCATTTACAATGACATATCATTTGTATGTGCCTCAGACCGACTTCTTGAAATAAATTATACTTGGTGTAATTCATTGGGGGGTGGGGGGGCGGGTGGAACAGTTATCAGTTACCATGCCAACGCTCTTTGTAAATACCATTGGTCCTCAATGAACTTTTGACCCACTGGTCTGAGGTTGCTGCTGTGTGATGTACATAATTCTCTCAACACTGGTCCATTACTTCTGCTCAGGGTTGGGGGTCAAGCCTGTACTGTAAAGTCAAAGAGAATTAGCAGCCCTATCAATAACCAGCTGCAGGACTGCAGTCCAAATGATAGATCACAAGAATCCAAGGAAAGATGAATAAAACGTGAAGGAATATGCATGTATATTCTATAGTTTGAGCAGCTGCTGTGGACTATCAACATCATCAGGAGATCTCAGTGCATTAGCATAAATTCAAATGACAAATGCACAGTGCTATTCAGAGACTCATTAATTTGCAATGGGTGCAGTGCTCATGACATATTAGTGAAAAATTCAAATGTCTTTGTAGCATTGTGAGTTTAGTTGCGGGACCTAAGTTGCTAAAATGAAAACGTGTGCAATTTTTTAGCAGTTTATTAAATTATGAAGTGTGATGACTATATCTGTGCATCTTTTTAAGCAGATGAGGTCCAGTGTGCTCCAGCACCAAATTGCATGGTTTGTGTTGAAATCTCCCTGTCAGACAAATTCTGAGCTGGAGCTGAAATACCAGCTAGGTGCTGCCTGCTGCAGCATGCGGGCTGAGATCTCCCCCTTCTGGGTGAATGGCATTGCCACTGAGAGAAAAGAAAATTCGGTTCTTTCAGGGCTTCTTCTTTGTTATTCTCCTGTCTTGTCTGCCACATTAGCCACTGGTTGTGTTTTATGATGTTTAGAAGAGAGGTGACAGCAGAAATAAAATAATGCTATATTATTATGTGCGAGCATGATGGCTTCCTCTGTCATTCCTTATGCACAACCATAACCTTTACATGTAGGAAAACTTAGACATGTAGTATATGAAAAGTCTTAATCGGGAATAACACATCTTAAGCTATGGCTTTGTTTATATGTAAAAAAATGGAGAAAGAAAACGTTTAAATTTATATGGGGAACAATCCGTCCATAGCACTCTTTCATAATATTGAGATCAAGTTTGCAATTATAGCATCTGACAACTGAAATACACCCCAGTGGTGTTTATCCTCAGTGCCTTGACTCTGCCGTGTGTGTGCAGCTCTGACACACTGCTATATCTTTCCAACCTCAATGAACACTGTGAACTCTACTGCATATTTTTGCTTCCTCTTGGACCTCTAACTATATCTTTTTCTGGCCCTGAGTTTACATGTCTTTCTGTCCACCTGGCTGTCACATCTAGTGTGGGTTTCTTTTACCAGGAAAAAATATACTTTAAGGTAATTGCTAGTACTTTTTCTGAGGAATAAAAGCCTTAATTTTAAAGTGCAGGAGCCACAATACCTAACTGGTAAAAAATAGTTCATATTTTAAAAACCACTAGGGTTTTGCTGTACAACCTCTGAAAAATTTTGAAGCAATCTGATTTTTGGAGGCAGGGGAATTAGCTGCCAGTTGCATGTCCAAACCCATCAGCTGCTTCTGAACATTTGAATGTCTCTGTAAAATGAAATAATATTTTATATATACACACACCAGTCTTTAGGTAGTACAATAATAAGAGCCTTAATAGGGTTTGCAGCATCTCCCAGCATATGTCACACCTGCAAATAAAAGGAAAGCCATTTGTCACTCTTGTTTCTCCTCTGTGCCATGCCACCTCCCATGTAGGCTATGGTATGTCACAGCTCAAGAAAGCCACAACCCCAAAACCAAAAATTTGCTAGAAAATAAGAGAATGTCACATCTTTGTCATCCCTGTGAGAAGGATCACATTCCTCTGAGCCTCTTGGTGTTCTGATTACCATGATGCTTGCCAGGTGACCTGAGCTGCCAGTGAACTATAAGAGCATGTGGAAAGTGCTTTGCCCTATCCACATAAGGAAGAAAAGAATCAGCACATCACCAAATTAAGACTACAAATTACTATAAACTGGCTTAAAGCTGTGGTTTCCAAATCCCACAAATGGATTAGGATGTTTGTCTGACCTCAGCTTCCACCTCCTCCAAAGGCTTTCCAGGTAGACATCCAGGGTGAGATCATAAAAACTGCATGAGCCTCCCAATAGAGTCAGTTGAAGCTTCATACCCTAACATTGCACCCTAACATCTTCATTAACCTTACCCAAACCTGACCTGAATGTCCACATGACAGATCTGAGCTACTGGAAGCACAAGAAAGGATTTTGAGAATGAGAGGGCAGAGGAAATGGCAAGGTGTGATGCCAGCAAAGGATGTGTCTGGGTGTGCATATGTGGGGATTCATTTGAAACCATAGGTTTCAGCCATGGGAAATGCTAAAAATCTGGAGGAACACCCAAGACTGGACCTACAGTTATTTTAGACACAGAAGGGCAAACATTCAGCCATAAAACCTGCTCTGGGAGATTGATAAGAGGAAAGGGCCAAGAGCAAGCAGACCCATGTCTTCATGGTCCCTTAGGGTGAGAGAGAGCAGCAGCCACCCCCCAACTTTCCTTTCCCCTTTGCAACCGAAACTCCCATTTTAAGCAACAGAGTAGAGCCTTAACACATGCCTACCAAACATACCACGTACAGAGTCACTGTCTTAACCAGATGCCTCTGTGTCTCAGTCGTTTCTTTCCACCCCTCTGCCCAGGATAAGACCAGAGCCAGCTGTGTGGTGCCATGGATGATTGCCTGATCTGATTGTTGGTGCTAGCAGGACCCTAAGGTTTAAATGACAGCCATGGGATCAGAGGAGCCTGGAAATTAATTACTCACCCTTCTTCTCCCACCACCCACAACAAAAGTGCTGAAGGTTGAGTCCATTAGCTAAATGTCACTTACCCTGAATTCTGTGGAGATGAAATTTTATTTTGTGAGTAAGTCTTAAAAGCCCAGTTAAAGGAAACAGGCCACAGGTGGTATTTCTTATGAGAAATAACTTTCCTTCATTAGCAGGCAGCATTGGACCCAGCATTGAGTTTTTGTGGTTCTCTTATATCACACCACTCAAGAGGCAAGCTGCTCTGGATTCTGCATTTCCAGGGGTGACACTGATTTCACAAACATATCAAGAAGAGGTACCTCACAGACGGTCAAGTGACTGTCTGTGTAGAAACCGGACTCCAACAGGCAAGTTCCATCTTAAAATCCTGCAAAATTATTATTAACTGCAGAAGAATCCTAGCAGAGGCAGTTTGATAAGACAAATGGAAATTTAGATTATGTCTGCATGCTGGCAGAATGAGTGAACTCCCTCCTCAAAAAAATCTGATCATTGGAAAAGCTCTGGTCTGAGTTTTCAAACCAATGAAAATCCAGCCAGTCTGTCAGCTTCAAAAGTAAAACTTGGTCCAAAGTCGTTAGGAAAAGGAAGGTGATAATATTCTTTAGCTTATGACACTGTTTGTGTTAACATCTCTTTTTTTTGTGCAGAACATGTTTGTATTTCAATTGACAAAGTATTTACAATGAGAAGAGATATACTCACCACCAAGGGCAATTAATTCTGGGTTATAAAGCTTGTATTTCAGAAAAGGCATGAATAATTCAGTGTTAGGTTGTTTAAGTGTGTTTTGCAAAATAGAGCTGCAGCTTTTGTTTTTCTTGAAAGCGTCTGAGAAAAAAAAAGGTTATTTTTGATTTTTTCCTTTGTCTTTTCACCCCTGGGGAGATCAGTGGCCTTTTGATGTTCCACATTGACCTGCATTTCTTGCTTTTTTCCCACTAAGTTGAGGAAAATACAATTTTAAATGGGAGCATTAAGGAATAAGGAGTATGACACTATCCCTGTGTGTCACAGACTATCGAACACATTGTGGTGCTTCAGACTGCTTTAATCATGACCAGCATTGCTGGATTGTGAGCTTTTATGATGCTGATGAGAAGAAGTGCACCCACTTATGCACTTTTTTTTTTTTGAGTGCAAGTCTAACCCGAATTTATGTAGCTGAAGGGAAGGTGTATGTGTGGTGTCTCTCCATCTCTTCTTCAGTTGCATCACATTGCCTTCATGCTGCTCCATGTTTAAACCTAAAAAAAAGCCTGAGTAACTGCTAGATGACTGTCAAATTTTACCTAAAAGTTTATTTAGCATCCAGACTGAAGAGACAGCAAAAAGGAGGAATTTTTTTTTCTAGTCCTAGCAAACTAGTGGCATAGTTGAACTCAGGTACAAACCATTTACAGTCCCTGTCAGTGTCTGGGTCCGCAGGGCTGTGTCAGGGGAGAAACTTCATTATGGCTCCATCTTGGTTTTCAGAACTTTTGTATTTTAAGTCCCTCCTTGAAGAGTATTTTAAATCAAGAAACAGCAGAAAGCCAGGAACATTACACCTGACAGGTGTAAACTATCTCAAGTGAAATAGTAAGGCATAAGCTCAGATTATCAACATTCATAATGCAAACCTTGATGGAGTTGAGGAGACTTGAGGGTCCCTGAAAAAATGTTCTTGCGCAACAGGGCAGGCATGGTCAATTGTACCTGTCTTGAGAAGTATCGCGTGATGAAAAGCAAACCACCTCAAATGGGTAATATGGGAAACTGCTTTGTTCTTTTTTTTTCCAATAGGTGCCTAAAATCTCTTCAGCAGTTTAAATCTTATGGTACTTCTGTGGTAGCTGAGTTGAGCCTTCTCAGTCTAGGCCAATAACCACTGGATAGCCAGCCGGATGTAATCTCTGTATCTGTCCAGACCTCTGCAGTCAGAGAGGGAACAATGTATGCTGCAGCTTAAATGCTGGATTTTCACACTTTTTGCCTAAACTCCTTTGTGCAAGTAAGCTATGCACTTCTGAGAAGGAAGTAAGAAGAAGCAATTGCACATATTCTCTACCATGACTCATCCCATGTCAAGCTCACCTAAACCTTTTACTGGGGGCTTCCATAAAGAGGTATAGAACCCCTTAGTTTGGAAACAACCTCCAAGGTCACCAAGTCCAACCATTAACCCACCACTGCCAGGTCCATCACTAAACCATGGTCCTAAGTGCCACAGGGAGTAATATATGCTTGCGTGAGAGCACAGCCCAGGAAGGTTACAGATATATACGGAGCAGTGTTTTCAAAACAGTCTTTCATATTTCTATAATGAACAAGAGAATATGGCAGTAGATAGTGCAAGCTCCACATTGGTTTTATGCCACGGGAAATAGACAAATGAGAAGATCAATACAGAATATTTAAAGTAAATTGTGTAGCTTATGCAGGCTATCTGCAAAGTTAATGTGATTAAGGATTATGATTCAAAGGGAAGAAAAGAATCTGTGCCCCAAACCAACATTTCTCTTTAGAAAAAGTACAAAAGTACATCTTAATTGTTACCCCAATAGTACTTCTTGTAAGGTTTACTTATTGTTCTAGAGTGATAAGTCTTGAGCAAGCTCTTGGTTGCTGTAGTGTAGGGCAGTGTAGTGCAGATTTTTTTTCTCATTAGTCTTCCATATTTCTCCTCATTTATGCAGCCGCATGAGAACATCTGGGTGAAATGTCCAGATCTCATGCATCTCAGGATTGCTGGCTTAAGGAGGGATACACCAAATGCTAGGAGAGTGTGGGAAGGAAATAAATTGAAAATCAGCCAGTGAGAAACAGAGAAGAAGGCATTTTTACTGCACTATGTTTACAACTTGTACTTTCTCAGATCCTAAAAAAATCCACCGTTTTGCCTACATGTCTGTAAGACATTATAGTTCACCATGCATGTCATGCACAGTTATTAATCTAATAGCTTCCTCAAGCAAATGTGTGCTGAAATTCAGGTTTAGAATTGCCTGTAAATTCTGGCAGAATGGAAGATTTAATAAAAGCTTCTGCAAATTACTAAATCTCAATAGTGAATTTGCAGCCTGCCTCTTTTAATGCTTTTATTTCTGTATGACAGTATTTTATAGTCTGAAGGTGCATTAAAGGCTTGTAATCTGAGAGTGAGCTATCACAAAAAGGAGGATGTGTCTGTGTGTCTGTGTGTCCTGAGCCCACGTCTCAATTCTAGAAAGCTGACGTACAGAGCGGTCAGGAAATTGCAGGAGGGGCAGTTCAAAATATTCTGGAGTACATGTATTGGGAGATAAATAATATTTACAGGACTATCTCCTTTCCTCTTTCTTTTGCCACCAAGGAATGGTGTTGCTCTTTGTTGCCAGACAAGGGGTGGTTGTGGAAGGGTTGTGTTCCCATGGCACTCCAGATACCCCATTAGCCCTTTGGAGGTCACAGACCATCTGCATCCATCATCAGGCACACACCACCAGTTTCAACAGACATACTTTCTTTCTCACAGTTTTAGAATTACTTTTAATTTTAGAGTAAGTCCAAGCCTTAATGACTACAAAATGCATTTAGAAAACTTAATTTGCACCTGACATATTTTTCAAAAAGGAATAAATACATTATTTATTTTGTATGTTCAAAAATATTGAACAGGGCTTCTGTAAAGCTGTTTTATTTTGTGACAGTTTGTTTTCATCTGTCTTACAGTAGTCTTCTTATCATGGTTCTGATAACTACACTGTTGCCTTTGTTTTCATTATGCTTTCTCATTATATTAATTATTTTCGTTACTCTTTACCTGTTTTTGTTTCTGTTAAGAAGCTCCTCTGTGATTTGCAGTGTGACAGCATTGTCAGAAAATCTGCATATTTGGTTTGTTATTATCTTGTTTAATAAATATGAGCTCCTAGACAATTTGTAATACTGTGATTTCCAGCCTGAAGGACACACACAGTGCAAGAAGTCATGTGAGAAAAAAGGCTGTATTTACAATACCTCCAATAATAAACCTGGTACAGAACTCACATCAGAGCTAATCTAAACATGACAGCACTTAATAATTGAACCACAAAACATAATCAGGCAGAAATTATGAAACTTTTTGGATATAAACTATTTTTGTAGCCCTGCTACTACCAGCTGAAATACTGGAAATGGTGGTAGAAATAGTGTAATTTGTTACTGATTTTGATCCAAAACAATTTCAAAAAGGTACATATCAGGAAGGAACAGTAGTTTCTGTTTAGTTTAATCCAATTAGTCATGTTTATTGGTTTTCAGTTACTAAGTAATGATAAATCTGACAGCAGAAGATGCCAAAAGCAACTAGATTACCATCTCTTCAGGCTTGGTCTAGATACTGTGTTCAAAAAGACACAAAGGCCTGAGCCCACAAGAGGTAAGTCAGAAGGATAGTTTGGGTCTGAGCTGTAAACACATCAGCTGTTTCACAGATGCTTCCCATACACATGGACTGACATGCCTCATTCCTGCAGGTGCAGAAAGTCTTAATGCCTTCACAGAGGGATTCATCATCACAAATCGTCTTTGCTTTTGGACCTAAGGAAAGAGATTCAGACTGGTATCACCAGGATAATGGTAGCAAAGATCCCAGTAGATGTTTTCTTCAGAACACTGCCCAGTCTTTCTGATCAAAGAGATGATGTAGTTTCTTCCATGAGATGAAGGATCATGAATGCTGCCTTTGTTCATTGAGAGTAGAGGAGAGTTAATTTAAATAGTCTGGGGCTCCTTAGCAGTGGCTGCATGGCCTCTGCATGGTAGCCGGGCAGCCAGGATGGAGATGTCCAGGAGATGTTCCTTGAACTCAAAATTTGAGAATCTCTGCTATTTCCATACCAGAATGTGTGAGCTCCTTGTCCTCGGAGAGCAGAAGTGGACAGTTTTACCTTCAATCACAGATGAAAGAGACAGCCTAATCAGATCAAAGTGAGCGAGGTCAGAGTGGGCAACTTTTAGTTTTTAAAAGGAATTCTGGTGTCACAGATAATTTTTATCTGCCTTCTCATCCCATTCTTTTTGTTTATTATCCTCAAACCTGCACAAAGACTGTAAAACTGTATTTTATGCTCTGATACCAGCTACTCGCTGAAGACAGTACTTGATAAACAAATGCAGAAGGTGATGAAGATCTAGGTTATACAAAGTTTATCTTCTTAAGGAGGCCTAAGACTGCCAGGTTTTCTCAAAAAAATCTCTACTCAGTAGTTCATCAAGCCTAGTTAAATCATTTAGGCATCTTAAATTGCATTTAGACTGCCTATTACTCTCTATTTTTTTTTCTTTTAATTTCATTCATTTAAACTGAGATGCTTTGCTTTAGGGAGAGAAACAGACAGCAGAGAGATACAAAGCTTCCTGAATGTCCTCTCTGTTGTACAGTGGAGTGCATAAATGTTTGGAGCTGCAAAATAGCGTAAAAGGACCTGATTATACAAACACATTAAACATCTCCTAAAATCTTCTGAAATTATATTATATTAGCCACACAATTAAAGGAAAAAAAGGATCATCTTGTTTGAGTGCACAGGGTCTATTCTATTTGCAAAAAACCATATTTCTCAAAAAGAGAGAATGGAAGAGGATCATGATATAAGCCTAAATCCAGGTAACAAAGCTGGACTTCTAGTTGTCTCATGAGATATAACCCAGGGACATTTGACATTTGTCCTCTAACCTTACCCCAGCTTTCACACAGTTGTCTGTTTCCCTTGAGCCAGACAGATCTAAGCTGTCAATTAATAGATAATGTAAGTTTACTTAGATGTCATGTAATGCTGTTATCCATGTGGAAATACATCAAATGTCCTAGTTTGCTCTAAAGGCTATGGCACTTAGTAAAAATCTTCTCTCATGGGAAGCCTAGGTTTGACAAATGCCTGAGGATTAGTCATAGTCAGCCATCTCTTTGTGATGCAAAATGACATAATCATTGGCTTTTTCAAGTAGTATTACACTTTTATTTTCTCCAAATAAAGAACCAAAATCTAGATTTGCAAACAGTTTAGGTTGTATAAATTTGTTATTGAATAAAGAGGTCTTACTAAATCCCAGGAACTGAAGAGATGCAATCGCTGAAGAGATGAACTTGCTTAAAAATTTTAATAAATTCAAGAATGTCTAAAAGCCAATGGTTTCTTTCAATATTTGTCATACTTTTTACCATATTGCTGCAGCACTAGGTAATTGATAGCTTAGACCGTCACCTCCAAAGTCATCCTGACTATGCACTGAAAGCACAAACACAGGCTGATATTCTATTGTAATAGGTGAAAACTTTATGTTATTTAACCTGGAGTAAGACATCCTTAAACTAAAATTTTACATTGCAAATAGGGCCAAAAATCCATTAAAATGCTTATGTTTCCGAAAACTCAACATCCAAAACATATGGAAAAAATTGCCTCTAGGTATTGAAAGTTGTTGCCTTTATCACACTGTGTATCTAAATTCCCAAGGATGATTGATTTAACGAGGTTTGCACATTAAAAATCTTTCTCTTTGTTACAATAGAGGAAATCATAAGAAAGATTAATGCCCTCTGCATGGTGCCATGGAATTAAAATGTCTTTCAAATGTCTTCACTCCAGGAACACTTTGCTATGCAAGCCTGTACTTAGCAAAGATTTTCTCAGTGTAAAGAATTTATTAGTCATGGCTGATGATGCTGGTGTGCTATAACCTAAATACATGGAATATGCCTATGTTAAGACAAACTAGGCACTTCAGAAAGCTTTGAAGAAGTGATCATTTTTCAGGTTGATATAATGGATTCCATGTCAGAAATACATGAGGCTACCCAAAGGTATGACATTCGGTCTTGACATATTTTTCCATTGCAGTAGTGATATCTGACACAAAGCAGAGTAATATGCTCAGGCTGTACTGTCTTAGACAGTTTATCTCAAAGGTAAAGGGACACAGACCAGGTTGAACATGCACCTCTTTCTTCAGGGGAAGAGCTTGAATCAGGGACGTAATATAAAAGACTCAGAACAGCACACTGGCTGTTTATCTTTACACCTTCCTCAAGAAATGTATAGTTGCTATTACATTCATTCTCTCTGGAAAAACAAAAATATTAATTTAATATTTCCTTCAAGAAAAGTGTGTTATATAGAAATATGCCTTAAATGACTGTATATTGGAAAAATCATAGCTCTACTTAGGCATTAAGTCAGGGTATGAATGTATTTACAATGTGAAGAATAAAAGAAATATTGAATCACAGAAGCACAGAAAACTTCAGGTTGCAAAAATCTCTGCAATTCATAAGCTCCAATCTTGCACTGCAAGTAGGGCCACATCAAGTCAATGTATTTATCAGATGATCTTCCAGCACTCTGCTGGGTAAAATATCCAGTGTTTGAATATTCTCACTGTGAAGAATATTTTTAATATCTGGGCAGAATTCTACTTCAGCCAATTTATGCCTGCTGCGTCATGTCTTGGCACCATGCATCCTTGTGAAGTGAGGATAACTTATTCTCCATCAGCACCTTTGAGGTCTTGGAAGGCTACTATTAGAACTCCCCAAGCCACCCTCTCTTCGGAGTGAACAAATCCAGTTCCTCGCATCTGTCTTCATACATCAGCTTCTCCAATGCTTTCATCAGGATAGCGGTTTTTGCTGGGTCTGCTGGTCTTACTTTCTCAGACCAAAGGGACCGAGACTGCTTTCCAAGGTGCAGCCTAAGAAATGCCAAGCTGAGTGAGGTATTCACATCCCTAATCTTCTGGTTGTACTCCAGTTGAAGAACCCAAGAAGACAGTTAGCCTTCACTTTAAAGTTGCCCTTGTGCCCAGCCTGCTATCTACCCTGTCAGTCCCCTGCATTTCTGATAGAGACAGGGGAAGGAAGCAGTGACACAACATGTGATGTGACCTTGGCCTTGGGGTTACAGTCTACCGAGGTCTATTGTAGGGTTTTGTCTTAGGTTACAAAGTAAGATGCAACCAAATCTATGTATTCCAGGTGGGGCAATGTTCTTTATCTCTTCCATGACCCATCCCTCACAACTCCCTCCAGAAGGATATCTTCTGTTAATGGGGCATCAAGCCTCACTGCACGACTTCTAAAATTACATCATCCCTGTAGTGGGTTGGAACCCACGACAATCCCATTGTGAGATGCTCTGCCCAGGAGGAACCAAACATTCCTACCTGGATATAATCTGAGGTTTGGAACACCACATGCAGCCTTATCCACTGGATTCCCAGAAGAAGACCAGACGCTTCTACACCACTGCTGGACCTTCAGAGGAAGACCACACCCTTCTACAGAACCACATCCATCACTCCAACGGGACTGCAGCCACCATTCAATCGGACCACCACCACCACCCTGCCCCACAGGGTGTCAGGTTGCATGCTGACTCTGTCAGTTAGTCCAGTGCTTTTGTATCATTGCCTTTATCTTACTTTTCCTAATAAATTGTAATTCTGACTTGAGATCTCCCACTGCTTTGCTTTCAAACTAGTAAAGATTTGTCCTTGCTCCTGCAGAGCCAAACAACAGGTCAAGAGAGATCACCCTACCATCATAAATTCAGTCCATGTTTCATCCATGCAAAAGTAAAACATAACTTTTCCAAGGGCTTTATGCATAATTATAGTAAGAATGCAAGGGAGAGAATAAATACAGCCTTGATAAAAGACAGAGAGAATGGTGGAAATATAGACTTGAGCTAAATAAATGGGCAAAATGAAATGTCAGGGGAAGATTTCAAGCTAAATAGTACTTGGAAGTGAAATATCCAAAAAAACCTTAAAAATTAAAGGTATGTTTTCAACAACAAATATAGTTCTTCAGATAATACATGAAAATTGTGTGCACTCTGCCATCTGCTATAATTACTAAAACTCATTCATTATTTCTTGTTTAGCAATATGTCATGAGTTCCACCCAGGCACTTTCCCATTATCCTTCATATTCTACAAACACATAGTAAGAGACAGTGCCTGTCATGACAAGCCTTAAATGCACAAGGTAAAAGATAGGAGAAAACATGGAAATGAATCACAGAGAGAGACAAGTGATGAAGTTTTTAAAATAACTGAAGTGATTTTGAATTCTTTCACATTTAATAACATTACCCTTAGTGACTGGCACAGGGACAAGTGGGAAGCCTGTTGTAGACAGATATTTAGCAAATATGTTCTAAGTCATCATCCAGAGCCTTCAACAAAGATCATGCACCATGAAGTACTGGCCATGGGGCAGGGCTTTAGCATTACTGCCATGTCCTTGATATCTTTACTTAATTCCATTTCAGACAGGTTTCTTTAAACAAAGAAGACATAAAAAAAAAAAAGCACAGCTGCTCTCAGAGTGATAGGATGGACAGACACCTGCTTTCCCACCTATATTGTTATTTCTTACCACAAAAAATCCTTAAAATAATGGTTGCTGTTTCCACAATCTCCATTAAAGTAGATATAACATTCTGTTCTTATAATTAAAAATGTTTTAAAGAATGCAATGAAAACAAGCTATAAACCCACATTTTTGCACTTTTGATTACTTTTAGCTGGTAAATATTAATTAGAAATATGTAAAAAAGGTAAAAACATTGAAGATTGTTGATATCAGGCAATAAGATGCTTTGCAGACATAAATGGGGAGAATTATGATTTTTTGGTTTTCTTGTTTTCTGACCACCAGTGCAGAAATATCTGAAAGGCTAAAACCAGAAACTATTTCGTTTGCAGAAATATCCAACCTTGTGGCTTTCCTATCAGCTTCCTGACAAAACCCATACAATATCAAAAACATTGGATTGTCTGCCTTGTTTACCTGTGACCAGAAAGAGAAAAGAAAAAGAGGTTCAGGAACAACTTGTGCATCTATCCTTCCCGCTTGATGCAAGTGAAATAAATGTACTCTGGAGAATATAGTTGTCCAAGAAGGAGAGAAAAATTTTAGGAGAAGCAGAGAATGTGGAGGCAGGAGACTGGTAGCCCAGTGGAAGATGAGAGTGGGGAGAGGGAAGGAGAACATGAGGATGGGAGAAGAGTGGGGACAAGATGGCAAAAAGATGGGATGTTAGCTATGGCTAATATGCAGTGTGACATCACACAGGACAGATGTGCAGAAGGAAGTGGATTTGGTCTCTGGTCTCTGTTGCAGGGGACCAACAGAGCCAGAAACCATAATTCCAGAACTCTACTAATGTGGTAAATCAGTGGATAATTCTGGTCCAAATTTATCGTACCATGGCCACAGAATTGATGGATTGGTTCCACAGATGGTCCTCTAATTTTAATTAAATCAAATACAAGCACACCACTTTCAGAGTCAGCACAGTGACAAAGAGTTCTGGACACCACCAAATTTCACGCACCCTTGAGCCAGCCAAGAAAACTATCTGAGACAGCCTGTGTAAAAGCTGACTGCTTTGCTTTGGGAAACTCTTCAAATGACCATATTTCCATTATCCACCTTTCCCAGCCGTGAAGAAGGGGTCAGTGGCAATAATCCAGATAAACCAGCCTGGCACACAAGTGCATGACTAGAGTGGGATGGGTGGGAGCAGTAAAGAGCTCTAGAGCAGCTCAAGCTCTGGATCCACACTTCTAACCACAGAAATGGGATGGGATGTTTATGGTACCCACCTCAGCAGCAAGATGCTTGACAAACCCCATCTTGAAAACCAATTTAAGGAATGTGAGCTCTTTTCCCTCAAAGACACAAATCATAATTTTGATGATACATCAAGCAGTGGAGAATATTTGGCATCCATTTCCTCAAAAATGCCCCCCAGAAGGTAGTAAGAACTGTTCCCTTTTCATTTCTAATAGAGGTGAAAGGAAATTTTGCTCATGATTCATTAGATGATTTTTCACTACTGCTTTCTATATCACTGAAATATTCTCTATTCTCCTGGACATCTTTAACCTCTCCTCCAACTGGAGGCACTCCCACCCTTGTAAAGCATGTATGGTCATGAAGCCATATCATTAACCTCATTACAAAAAATGTATTCTTTTTTTATTTTCGATTGTTTAGAAAAACGTAAAAATATTCCACAGTGTGTTTTTAACCATACATTCTGTTCCTATACAATTAAGTTTAATAGATGTTCCTAAGATGACAGAGTCCATCCTTCCTGGACACAATTCATCAGTGCCTATAAGCTCTTCTTCCTTTACTGGTACTTCAAACCCTTGGAAAAGGATGCCATGCACTCAATTTTTGGTTTTTGTTTGTTTTTTTTTAACGTGTGAAGCAGGTCTTTTGGTATTTCCCACATAAAGCAAGCTTTTAATTTTTACAAAATTAGCTTTTGGTAACTTCTTTCATGTCTATCATATCTGTAGTATCAGAGCTCTTAATTGTGCACTCAGTAGTCAAAGAAGTTTTTTTTTCTTTTTCTGTCTGCTTGTTTCACTTATTCCCCTTTTTTCTCACAGCACTTTGTTCTAAACAGGAGCTAGTAGTGAGATCCCTAAAAATGGTAAATTGGCTCAGCAACATCAGACTATTTACAAATTTCTCTGTGTTTCTGCCTTCTCTCTGCCTTAATGATGTAGATCTGTGTCACATGCGACTTTAATTTTCATGTAGTAGGTTCTCAAGTGATGGCTCTGCTGTTAGTAGCTGCTGTCTTCTGCTAAGAAAAGTTCTTACAAGATGAAGTACTTCCAAACCAAGTAATGCTAGAACAATGCAACCCTTTTTACTGCACACCTTTCTAGTGGCCACCACAGAGAAAAGCCCTTAGTGTTTTCTTTATATTTTCTCAATATATCCAGATGGTTTTGGCACTGGTGGAACTGCGTTTTTTCCATCTTTCAGTCAGGGAAGCAGTAACTTTGCCTTTTTCCACTGTTTTGGTTTTTTTTTTTTTTCTGTGTTTGCTTCCAAAGCCACACAAGCAGAGCCCCCAGGCATGCATGCAGTACATGATAAGCAACATGCAATGCATGGTCTGCTCATTCGTACTGACATTTTTGGAGAGGAAAGTGCCTCTCATCCTATAATTTCCAGACCAGGAGCCAAGAAGCTGGCTGTGATTTCAACAGGTGCTGCAATATTTGATCCAGACCTGAAATGAACCTGCCTGAGCTGGGCTTAATTGGGATACATTGAATAATGAGGACAGAGCTGTAAAGGACACGCTACAAGTATCGTGCCATTGAATGCAGCAGGGAAGACGAGGCCCAGTACTCTCAATATTGGGCCTGTTGGAGAAAGGGAAATGCTTGTCCACTTTGTTGCTAAATTTAAGGCCCTGGCTTGAGATACAAGAGCCATGAGATCTGTGCAGAGCACGACACTAGCACAGCAGCAGATGCTGCAGAGAGTCTGTGCTGGCCGTGGGCAGACTGGAGCAGCTGTGTTGGCTGGGAAATCTGCTCCAAGAGGTGTCTGAACTCCTGTGCCCAGCTGTGGAGTGTACTCTGCACTGAGAGGTCTCGCCCTGTGGCACCACAAGCTGGGGAAGCACAGCTGGGCATAGGCACAGCACTGCTGCTGCCACCTTACCTGATGTCACACCTGGAACCCTGCAATTTACATGGAAGATGTCCTAGCAGCTAACATTGCTTGAGGTGGAACTGTACAATCCAGCTGCTTACCACACTGGGAGGAGGTCCTCACCCTGAGGTCTCTGTTGATGCTGCTACTACTCAGAAACCCAAACTTCAGAAAAAATTTGAATGTTAGATGTATGTGCTGGCAAATAAATCTCTCTCTTCTCACAGATATACTGTTTAACTTCAGCTGCTGATCCTTATCTCTTAATGACCAAAATAATAACCAAGGCAGAAGCAGTGCTCCCTTCTCGACATTTCAATACATTTAAGGCTATAATAGTATTTTAATTCGGCATAGCTAATGTGTCACATGGAATAGACAGAAAAAATGTTCCATATGTACCCTCAAGAAAGCACTGACAAGACAGCTGTACCCATTCTGTCTCAACATGAGATATTGTCATGTCTGAACTGAGTCTTTTATGACAATGATTGTATCGAGCATCCTGATAAGTGAATATTTGTGGAACTCTCACATAGATCTTCGTGATAACAAATGATATTTATCTTTTTTCAGCATTGTTGTATACTTGTCATTTTATCTGTGATGTATCTAACTCAAGATCAATGAATCCAACCATGACACTAAACAGCTAAATAAACCATCATACTCAGTGCATGACAAATCTCTTGTTATCTGTTGCTTGCTCCAAGTCACAAATTGGACTTTGTGTTAAAGCTTTTGTGTTCAGAAATTCTTATTCCGAAGATGGATTTTAAAGCCTACCAAAGCCTATACATTTCCACCAATATCTGCAATATGATATTGATGGAAATGTATACCAAAAGTACACCACAGCCAGAAAGAGGATAACTCTTCAGTTTGACTGGTAAACATAGAAGGAAGACCAAACACTGGATCATCTCCTAAACCATGAATTTTCAGTTAAGGTCACCATTCAATATTCACCATTTTAACTTTCCACCAAAGGAAAATATGTTGATCAAGTCATCCAGAAAGGGACAAATCCTCTGTGTTCCTGAATTCCTATATTTATTTTCACTTTCTCCTTAAACACTTGTTCTTAACCTGGAATGAATCTGGAAGGGTCGATAGAGACACTTTTCCTGTAGCTAACTAATAAATTCACATTCTCTCCTGCCTCTAGCTACGCAGTTAAGTCCTAAAAAACATGAAGGTAGAAAAAAGAGGAAAGTGTGGTCCAAATTTCTCTGCTCTTGGCCTAATAAAAAGGCCCAGATTTTCCGCTATAAAGAAGAAGTTGATGCCGCATAAAGAAATAATGCCAGGTTAGCTGAGAATTCAGCAGAAGTAATAATAAGTATAATAAGTAATAAAAGTGATAACTTTTCCAAGGAAGCAAACTCAAACTTACCAAGCTGATTTGGAGACAAGTGTCCATATTACTGTTGCCTGTATGATATTACACTAGATTACTGGAAAGTTCCAAATGTAGATAACTAAATCTATTTCAAAATGTCCTGTGGTAAAGGTCAGGTTTGTAGGAGAGATGCATATAGAATAATAAAATGGTTTGGCTTGGAAAATAACCTGGAAGGTCATCTAATTCCAGCCCTACTTCTATGGACAGGGACATATTCCACTTCATCAGGTTGCTCAAAGCCCCATCCAGACTGGCCCTAAATACTTCTAGGGATGGGGCAACCACAGTTTCTCTGGGCAGTCTGTGCCAGTGTCTCACCACCTGAACAACAAGAATTTTTATCCTGTAGCCCCTTTAGGCACTCAGAGCAGCTCTAAAGTCTCCCCAGAGAGCTCTGTCCTCCCTGAGAGCTGCCAATTGTTCTGTGCTAATGCTCTGTTTACATCAGCTGCATATGTCTTGTCTGCTTAAATCCTGCAGGCCAGGCTTCTCACTCTTCTTCACTCTGGAGCATCCTCAAGGAGTGTAAAGACAAAATATGAAAAATTAAATCATTAAAGAACTGGGATTTAAACATTTAAATGTAAGTTTTACTGTCTCTGAGGTCAGGTCAACTGTCCTGCTGGATTGGCACAGACTCGAGCAAATGTTTTTGCCTAATACAGAGCTTTATGCATTCTTTATTCAGTGCCCTACACTCCTTGACTGCATGAGCTACTTTTAGGCAAGTTCATCTGATGCTCGTGTGTATTTCTGCCATGTCTTCTGCACAGCACCAGATGAATCTGCATGCCAAGGGAGGTAACAGTAAGCAGGAATCTACAGTAATTGCTCTGCATATTTATTCCCTTGCTTCTGATTCCTTAGCAATTACTTCTAGGCTACTGGAAAACAATGTATTAATGCTTCTCTATGTTAAAATAGCAGAATATGTGTCTCAGAGTTTAACATGCTGTCAGTTTCAGCTGAAAACAAGTAATTTGAATTTCTTATAATTCAATTATAATAAAAATTAAAAAAAAAAAAAGAGCAAAGCCTTTGGCTGCTGTTTGTGATGATCTGCACAGATAATGGAAGAATCCATCAAATTACATAATTTTCATTGAAGAGTGGCCCTGTACAGAAGCCAGTGAGAAATGTTATGCAGTGTCATTATATTAATCAGAAAAATCTAGCTCTATGATATGCAACCAGAGGACATTACTGGTTTTTTTATACAGGAGGACAAGGAGAAGATCGGACAGCTTCCTGTGATTTGTATGTGATCTCTACAGCATGATCTTATTACGGTGTCTGAGTCCTCACAGAATTAAATACATTCTTGCAAAACATTTCTCAGCTTGGTTTTGGCCTCAGGATTTATAGAGCTCAATTCCCAAAAAGTTCCTAGCTGTACAGAGGTCTCTGTAGGTTCAGCCCAGAACACAGGACTGTGCTGGGATTTCTTGGCAGCAGCACAAGAGTCTGGCAAAGCTTAACCAAGCTCTGCCTTGAGGGCAGACCTGACTGCTTTTAGCTGTGGTTTTAATAGTGGAAATGCAACATTTTAGGATAACTAAGTCACTTTTTAGTAGATATTTTCAGCTTCTCCAGTGGTTATCAAAAGGGATGGGTCAGTTGCTCTGGTTAGAAGAAATAACATTCTGGAAACTCAGTGAGGTTTGACAGAGTAGCTACTTTTTAATGAGCCTTGTTTTGTTTTGTTTTAGCAGGTGAAATGTTATGGCTCATTTTGAAAGCAGAGATTTTAAAAGTATCTAAGAATAGCTGTTTCCAACTAGAAGCAGTCACTACTAGAAATCTCCTGATATCTAGGTGGAAAATTTTCAGTTCAGAGATGTTCCTTTTTACTAGACCTTCATTGTCTGAGTGGTGACTGCAAAATGAGTATCTCACCAGTGCTTGCATAAGTGCAGCGAAAGGGTCAGTGGTCTCTGCAAACAGGCACCTGTTCACTCAGGCGCTAAATCTGCCAGCACAGGTTTAAATTTGGACATGGTTTCCATAGGTAGAAATGATGCTTTACAACACAGTGAGCCTCCCCACTACACTTCTTGCCAAAAAAAGATGACCAAGCTTCAGAAAGCCAGGAAATCCTTCTGAGTGTATCATCATGGCCTCCTGGTGAAAATCACACAAAAAGCTGGTGGGCAAAGAAGGTCTCCTCCCTGGGAAGCTCACTGACCTTCATATTTATTTAAAAGGGGAAAAAACACCGACATGGCGGCTTTTTCAGACTGGTTACAAAATTAAGTCATGATAATAAACTCAAAATTATATTTATTTTTCTATTTTTGAGAAAAAAGCAACATGGCTGATTTACTGCCATATGAGAACCCATATTCAAGGTATTCTGTTGGGTCCATAGGTTGACTTCTGTTGCCCATCAAGTATCCAAATTTAATACAGAATGCCACTGAATAGAACAGGACTGAGCCTGAAGGAGAAATCGTTGTGGAAACCACCTCTGGGTATTTTGTAGGGTTTGTTATGATATAAGAGATGCCTCTGCCTGCATTAAGTTGCAAACAAGACCACATACAGAAGTCAATAATACGGATTTTTTTGTAACAGTAAACGTGAGAGAGAGACACAGAAAACAACAGGAGAAAAGTAGGGGCACAGAAGCAGAGTGAGAGAGAGATTAGGTAGAAAGATATCACCACCCATGGATTCTCACAGCATCCCACTGGTCTTTCTTCAACCTCCTTAGTCTTCGGTGGTGGGGGTCCTGGAGTAGTTCTTCTGGAGGAACCACTTTTATACAGCCAAGTCCCGGGTATCCATGGGCATGAAAATCCATTCCCACAGCTTGGGCTGGCATGTGTGTAACCAGTTGCTTCCTTTTTCACAGTTTGCCACCATGTGAATTTTTGTCCTAATAGGTCTTATTTTAAGTTCCCACAGCCTGTACAGTAAAATTTTGTCCAGTGTGCTAATGCCAAATCTTTACCTTTGTTAGACCTGGAATTCAAGCCTTCCGGTTTTGCCATCTGTGCTTATCTCAAGTTCCTGTTGTGGTGGCTTATCCTATGGGAACTTCTTTTTTAACAGTGTTTTGAGCTAGGCAGCAGCATTCTCTGTCCTCACAGAGCTCACCTGTGCTTCCCATGCTGGCACCTCTGTCAAGGCTGGTATAACTTGGAGAAGGTTTTTCCATTCTCAGTTAGCTCAGCTATTCTTTGTGAGTATGGAGAACATTTAAATTTTTTTTAATGCTTCCAGTATAAAGCTATAGCTGCCCCTATGCAACCAATGTACCTAGTCACCAATAAAACAGAAGAAAAGGTGGTGATTCCCTCCTCTCAACCCATTGACTGCAATGACATTTAGAAAAGTATCAACGCCTAGGTTTAATACCTCAGTTATTCACATTAAGAAACATATATTAATTGTGGTTTTGTTCTGCTTTGTTTGTTTTTTAATCAAAATGAATTGTAGAACCTCATATTACCAAAACATTTCACCTTTTTCTGTAAGGAAAAAAAATGCCGAAAAAACCCCCAAAACAAACAAACAAACAAACAAAAACAAACAAACAAACAAACAAAAAAACCCAAAAACAAACAACAAAAAAACCCAAAACCAAAAAAAAACCCTAACCAAAACAGGGTCCTCCTTTTCTGAAAGCCAAGAGACAGGGCGAGCCAAGGAAACTGGTACATATCTGAAAGATATTTTAAGGCTAGAGGAACAGTCAGCTAGTAATGCAACTGGCATTAACATAGCCACTGATACAACAATAATTTATAGAAAAATCACAGGTTGTGTAATCCTCCAAAAGCTTCCTTTGAAAGGAAAGCAAAGGATGTTTAGTGAAAGCTTCCACTCTTTTCAAGGGTGGATACCTCAGGGTAGGGTTCAAACAATTTTGTTCACAGGTTTTTTTGTTGACTTATTTTTTTGTGGTGGTGTTTACTCAATATATAATTTTATAATGATGTAACTTACATCTCTGTAAATTATATTCCATGTGTCAGAATCAATGCTCCTAAAATATTCTCTAAAGGCACTAAATATATTTCATACATTCCTTGCTAACTCTATGTTATAAAATAATTGATACACAGCCCACAAAACATCTAAAAATACTCTCTCAGCTTAAAAGATGCCTGCAATTTCTTCTGCAGTGCATAGCTGCAGACCACAGAAACCAATCTGAAAATCCAGTTATGGCAACATTCAGGAAGTTGCAGAGAGAGAAAACAACCTTTCACAACCTGCGTATTTGCTTTGTTTTACACCGAATGGTCAACATGTTCACACAGCTCAGTGACAGAATAAATTTCCAGTATATCTTTTCCTAATGAAAAATATTTGTCCACAATTCTTGCCGTTATTGGACTTTTTACAGTTAATATTGTATGAATATAAATAAAATAGGAGATACAATTATACATAAATTGCTGTTGTGTATGTTTGTTTATTTCAAGCTATTTACAATCATTCCAGGAATATTAATACTATTTCAAAAATGAACAGACCTCTATCATTTATTTTCTGAGTGATCACAGGGTTGGTTTCTTTTCTTTTTCTTTTTTTCCTTCCTTACAGTAGTAAAAATTGGTGGTATATCCTTAATAATCCGCAAATATCAGTGAGGAGGCCCATAGAAACAGGTTCATGAAGGTTTAAACCATATCAAGATTAATTATTTTCAGCAGTGGACTCTTTCTGTGATCTCAGATTTATTACTGCTGTGGTGACTTTCAGCCAAAAGAAAAAAGGCAGAAAAAACTAGATGAGAAGCCTCTAAATTTACTCCAGATGCTCATCTACATTTTAAAATGTAGGAAAGGGACAGGGGGAGCATTTCAGAGGTTCATAGGAACACAACCCCATGGATGTAACGTGGCAAGCATCTCCTGACAACAGCATGGTGACAGCTTGTCCCTGCAGGAGCAGGAAGAGGGAGAAGGAGCCAAGTGTGCCCAACAAACTGAAATGCACAAGGATACAACTTCTCCAGTATCTACAGAAACCAAAAAACATCCACCCAAAATGCCATCACATGGTTGTTGGTATGCTGTAGACAAGGGTGACACTCCTGGGGTGGAGAGCCTGGGGCCGAGCCTGGGGCCAAGCCTGGAAATGTGGAAAGGGAGGAAGGACCACCACACACCACACAGCGCAGATTCATTCACAGGGAGCAGGTGGAAAGAACAACTTCAGGAATGACCTGGACTTTCAACATCATCAAACGCAATAATGGCTAGATAGAAAATTCAGTGCTTTGGCAAGCATTTACCCTGTTTGTAGACATCATTAGTGTGCCTCTGGGGGCACCGACACAGAAGGGAATTTCAGTAGAGAAGATGGCACTTCCCTACTGATCATGTCCTCATTTTATGTGCTGAGGATTTTATTTTGATTATGTTTACTCCCAAAGAGGCATTCGCTCCCCAGTGCCTGTAGGGCACTCAAAGTCCACCTTTGAAGCCAATGACAATCTGCCTCTGACAGAAGCAGCCTGGCCTGTGGGTGAAAATCACAAGCCCACTGACATTTGCAGTGCTGGCCTTTGATAGAACTTCACTAAACCATGCATGGGGACAGCTACAGGCCGGTACACAATACAGCCTTCTGTGTTAAACCCTCCCAAACCACCACTGATACGAACAGGTTTATGACTGCAAGGACAAGCAGTCCTTGGGAAAAAAAACCAAAAACTTATTTGCAACTTGTGGAGGGAGGGGAAAAAAAAAAAACAAAACAACAAACCTCTAGAAAAAAACTTTCCTTCCAGTGATAGCTTTCTGAACCCTGTCAACAGATTGCTGAGATTAACTGCTCTCTTCTTAAAGGGACTTAAGGTTCCTCTGTCTCACAAAGCCACACTCTTTTTTCTTATTGTAAGAAATGACTCACTTTGGGGGTTGTGTCCAAGAATGATACCCACATGAACAGACAGGAAGTCAATGGAGTAATTTAGGAGGCCAGCTGTCTGCAGCATGCTGTCATTAGCTAGCTCTAGAAGGTGACCAAGGAATCTAAAATAATGTGGAGAAACATTTTGTGTTAGACATTCTGGCACTTTTTTTGCTTGAAAATAAGTGGTTTTTTTAAAAATCCAGGATCTTTCAAAAAGTAGAGCTGCTGTGTAATTGAGAGTGAAAACTATAAATTAACAGGAATGGGAAACCCACCACTCCTACTTCAAGTAAATGGATAGACTCCTGTGTTTTAGGACCTGATTAAATATTTAAGGTCGTATTGAACAGAAGCACAAGGAACATCTCAGGACAAGCTATTGTAAAATCTTCATGTAAATGGACAGGCATGAGTATTTCTCCAGAGAGGCTTTGATATATATTCTTTTGAGAAAATTATTTTGTGAGCCCACTTTATGTGATGATGTGCATTTTGTTTAGAAGACCAGGGTTAAGAGGAGACTGCTAAATAAATTCACTCGGAAAATGGATGTCAAACCCAGAGAGGTGAACCTTCATCTGGAGGTACTGGATGCATTGATGATGGAAGAGTTATGAAAGAGCGCAGAACAGGCAAGGGAGGGGAATAAGCAAACCCAATAGAACTTCTCATCACAAGATCTTCTACCTTTTTTTTCTTCCCCATGGAAGACCCCTAGATGAGTTAAGACCCAAAGAAAACAGGATTCTCCCTAGGCCTTTGCTTTTCTGAGGCATGGAGCTTCCTACCAACTGGAGGCATGAAATAGCACTATATCCCATCCTTTCTTATTCCAGTTTTGTGGTCAGATGACTCCTTGGTTGGCCTAACTGACTGCTAACACATATCCTGACCTGGTCTCAGGTGAGCTAGCTTTCCCATGGAGGCACTTACAGGGCAAAGAATCTCAGAAAGATAAGGGGAGGGCTTTAAGAAGCAATTACCACTAGCATCTGGTTGAAATATCTGCACTTCTTTCTTCACTGCATGCAGCTGTTCAAATTTTTTTTTTTTTTTTTTTTTTGGTGAGAAACATCCAGAATATATCTGCACAGTTTGGAATAAACAATATTCCTATAGCATCTATTAGAGGCCAGTGTCACTCTTTGACATGTCCTTCAGTATAAATATAACCTTGGCATCACAGCTGCTGTCTCAGAGGTGGATGTTATCAGGAACAATCAGAGAATCATAGAACCATAAAATTATTTGGGTTGGAAGGGACATTAAAGATTTAATTTCAACCCCCTCTGCCACAGGCAGGCAGAAGGTCGCTGGAGATAAATGTATCCCTAACAACGTGGCAGTCAAATCTGTGACATCTCAACGGAAACCATCAAAGGAAAGAGCAAAGGAACAATATGAAAAAACTAACAGTTGAAATCTGAGAAATTTTTCAAATTCTCCCCTTTCCAAAACTTCTAAAACTTCCATTTTGATATTAGCTGCTTCTGAGCTGTAGATATCTCAAGCTTCTAAAGAAATTGTTTACACTGCCGAACTGAGATATTTTAATTTTAAAAAATGGTCAAATTGATTCAGTCTAGCAATTTCAAAACTTTCTGTCAAAAATATTATCTAATTAAAGTGAAACTGCAAATCAGCTATTTACAGAAAATGGTTTTGTTGTAAAAGCATTGATTTGGACTGTTTCTAAACTTGTCTTAAGGAAAAAAAAAATCACAAAATCTTCAATGACTTCCGTTCAGAACCACGACAAGTGAAAAACTGCAAATCTTACATTGCCAAACAGCTTCCCATTGATTATAGTTTAGAATATTTAGCTTCTGCAGCTCCTTCTCTCATGACAACACTTTTAACTTGTCCTTCCAGCTTTTAACTGTTTATCCCTCTTTGTAATATTGCACATCAGTGTCCATCTTTATCTTCATTATGCTTCCTATTGGCCTCCTCTCTTTCTTCTTGATTTGACCCAGATTACCAGATCCAAGTTTGGATTATCACAGGTAGGCTTTTATAATCCAAATGGATTTTTTATTTACATATTGATATATACATATACATACAAATACATGCATATATAACCAACAAAAAATATACATATATGTGTGTATATACGTGTAAAAAATATATATGATATGTATACATAAAATTTACTATATATATAATGTAATATATATACACATACATCCTGTTCAGAAGGTGTAATGAATGACACACAGACAACTGAAAGCACCGAGATAAGGGACATCTATTGATTGACATGTATCAGACAACATAAGTGGCCTCAGAATACTACATATAATAAAATTAATATAGAAAGTTGTGGTGTGACACAAAGACTGGCTAAAGACCAGATAAACATTTTCCATGGTTTCAGGTTCCTACTAACATTTCAGAAAATCACAGAATATCCTGAGCTGGAAAGGACCCACAGGGTCGTCATCAAGTCCAGCTCCGGAGCCTGCACGGCACTATCCCAAGAGTCACACCATGTGCCTGAGAGCATTGTCCAAACACTTCTTGAACTCTGTCAGGCTTGTGCTGTGACCACTTCCCTGAGGAGCCTGTTCCAGTGCCCTCTGGGTGAAAAACCTTTTTCTAATATCCATCTTAAACCTCCCATGACACAACTTCACACCATTTACTCAAGTCCTGTCACTGGGCACCACAGAGACCAGTGCCTGCCCCTCCTCTTCCCCTCTGAGGAAGGTACACTGCACTAAAGTGCTCCAAGCAAACCATGACACAAATAAGTGCTTTGTTATGGGATAATGTGTCAAGAATTCCTGTTTTAACAACTACTTGATTACCTGTTTACACAATCTGGTGAGTGTTATGCATTGTTTGGTAGCAACCATTGGGTAAATTAAAGAAACTGAAGTATTCATTCTGGGGATTTTTTTCCTGCAAAAAAAGAACAAGAGAAGACTAACTGAAGTGCCAGAGGTGACACATCTACCAAAGGTTACATTTGAACAACACATGTGGAGAGACAAAAGCCAAAGAAATTTAAATTAAGGTTGCAATATCTGTGCTGACACATAAGTTCCTATCCTTAAAAAAATTGAAAATAAAATTAATGAGAGCACCAAGGGATGAGGAAAGGATCTGAGAATTATTGTTAGAAAATCAGCCCAGATTTTTAAACTTAATTCTAAATGTCCTGATGTATGTCAATTTAAATATTATATGCTCTTTTATATTCATAAAAATATTAACTTTTACTTCCTAAAGCAGTAGCAAGCCACTCTATTAATCCACAGTAGACATTTCAGTTATATTACAGCTGTGCTGCATGTGGCATCATGCACCATAATCTGCTTTCCTACGTGCTCTTCAGTGGCACCACAGTGGGACAAACACAGTCACTTTGCTTTAGCTTCACATGTTGATTCAGTGATAGAATAAAGTACTTCACAGATTAGCTTAGTCCACAGCACTTAAAGGTCAGGATTTATTGTAATGTAAATCACAAAGCAATTTTATCTTGACAGAGATTACATACTGTTATAATATTTCTCACTGAATCTAGTGATGCGTTTGCTTTTTCTTTGCAACTGCTGTGTAAAATTGGACTTTAGCCCAGAAAAGAAAAAGGGGTGGCAGTCTGTTTGGTTTTTCAGCAACAATTTCATTTCTGTTCAAATATTCCAGCATTCTGAAAGAAAAGTATTTTAAAAACCCACCCTAATCCTCCCCCTGCCCCCCCGACCCTCCCCCCGCCAAAAAAAGCAACCCCAACCCAAAAAAAAAAATCAAAAAATCACCACCAAAACTCTATTTTAATACAAGCAAACGTTGCAAGATGGAAAAGCAGTTTGTGTAGATGTTCAGCAGGACATTCTCAGAGTTATACTTAACTCCTGCTATCTGAAACCAAATGATCTCATTACACAATGCTGAAGCAGCATCCTGTCATGTCTTTCAAAATGCATTAAAAAAAAATCGACATTTATATCCTAAGACTGCAATGGTAGTGAGCTAGAGCTCTAAAATCTGCTCCACTCACAGGTGAGCTGCCTTGGGTATTGCAGTGCCAGGACTGCAGGGCACTCTCCTTCAGAAGGGCTGAACCAGCTCTTTTGTACCATGTTTATAGACAACGAAAGTTCTGTGTACCTTGTGCATTACAGCCACAGCCTTACCAAGCACAGTAACTTGCACTCATCTTCAGAGTGGCATCGGGAGTCACAGATGGGCTTTCCATGTCTTGTGAAGGCACTTGTCAGCAAAGACTTCAGGGTTGCCTCAGGTATTAAGCACATACATTCCTCCTGTTTACCCAGGCCCACATGTTCCCAGGAATGGGACTGAGATGGTGCAAATCAATCTAAAAACCACCTTGCAGGATGAGCAGAGCTGGTGGCACTGGAAGGCTGCATGGAAAAGGATGTGCTACTGTTGAATGACTCCTTTAAGAGAGTCTAGCCTTAGGTTAGCAACAAGACTAGTTAAGTACTTCCTTCATTTGAAAGTCTTGCTGTTTTCCCAGTCTTTATTTCAATGTTTAGTAGTCTGGGGAGAAACCAGGCATTTCAGTGAACTCCCTTTTGTGTGGAAAACAGAAGGGAGGAAGACAGGAAAAGACAATACAGGGTGGAGAAACCTGGAAACAAGGCAGCTGCATTTTTATAGTCCTCACGACCACAACCCTGGATTGATGTGGTGACTTGATAAGATGTTGAATCATGTAACCATTCCCACAGATGTACTACTGCATTCATTTTGGGCCCTTGAATGTAGCTAGACTTGCTGACCTCAGACTGAGCTTTTAGATAGGATAAACAAGTTGCTGTGCCAGTGTACATATCAAGTCCGGAATCTGAAAAGTCATTAAGACAATAAACATGACGCTAAGTTTACAGATTCACTTTTTCAAGCAAAATCACACTTTAGTCTATATTAAGAAAGCTCTCTTTTCAGTCAAAAGTGTGGAGCTGTATATAAACATACAGTTGTACAACTGCTGTGCATATTTTGTATTTAGATTAAATGGCAAGTTAGTAGATCCTGGAAGATTTTCCGGATTCCTTTCACTGAATTCCCACCGTTTACATTTGTTTGTCTTTTCTAAGTTAGGATTTTAAAATGCAAATATAGCAAAATATGCAAATCTATCATGCACTCCTAGATCAAGCTCTGAGGAAGGATGCCAATTAGAATTCAAAAAGTTTTCTTCTAATGAGCAGAAAAAACAGGTGTTCATGTGGAGGAAAAAGCAAATTTCACGTAATTCTACAGTTTATTAAACTTTGTAGTTATTTCAAACTGCAGTTAACATTATGGCAATTTAAAAGAGGGATACTGGAGTCATATTACTATGTCTCTCAGAATATAAAACAAGCATAGGAATCTGTCAGACAACAGGAACAGTTTACCAAAAAAAAGTAAGAATTAGTTGTAATTATATTCTTGTTTGTATTAGTTGGTTTGGTTTTTTTTTAATTGTACACTCTGGCCTTCGTAAATAGTGCTATTGACCTTGCTAGTTTGGATTTAGGGTGTATTGTTTATTTACACATAGATTTTGTAAGCTATGCAAACAAACAAACAAACAAATAAATAATGAAAATAATCTTCCACATGAGTTTGAGACCACTCTTTTGGCACCAATTCACTTCTAGACACAGAGAATGCATTTCAATCAATTTCAGAACACACAGGTTTCTTTCAGTCCCTCCTTACTTTATTAATTTTAGTATCATTACCCTTCCATGTAAATACTTCTTTCCAAAGCTAAAGAGAAAAATAAACTCAGAAGCAGCCACCAGGTTCTTGGGTTCTTTTAAGCACACAGTTTACAGGCTGCAATGAAATTAGATTAGCAGCACATTTAGGTTATTTTGATTTTTAGATCTGCTAAAGAAAATAAAAAGTAATCTTTCGATGATCATAAATGAAGTCTGATATAAATATCTACCCACTGCACATTTTTAGGTGGTCATTTAGCTATCAGAAACAACAAGAAATTAAATGCTATGAGCCTGTGCTACATTACAAGGTCATAACTATTATTATCATTGGGGCATTATAGCTCATTTATTCTATCTCTTATTCTTATTGATTGCAGATCTTCATAGCACTTCAAAACCAGTAATTTTGTACTAGATTACATATATTGTCCTTTCTTTTTTTCAAGAACAAAATCTGAATTAACATATTTCTTTGCATTGAAGCCTGTGTTCTAGCACAGACCAGCCTGATGCACTCAGTGCAGAATCATGAACTCAATGACACATGTCTGCAGAAGGTTCCCATGCAAGGCCCCTAGAACTATCATGATACAAGAACTGGGAGCCCCCATACCCTGTCCAGTACTCAATGGGGCTGTAACAGGAGATGCAACAGCTCCACTGCCTTCCATGGACCTTAAGAAGAAGCAAGTCTATAGGTACCAGTTTAATACAGCTGAGCCTTTAATTAGCACAATGCAAGGTTTCAACAAATATCTCGTAGGTGCAAAGACTCCACAATTTCAGGTGTCAACTTCCCTTTTTCTCTGATGCCCTTATGACAAAAAAAAAAAAACAAAAAAAGCTACCCTAACAAAAGATGTAGAAGAAGTATAAGTTTGCACCTTATCTGACATAATCCACCATAGAAAGTTAGGTGAGCACTGAGATACCAGACTTTATGATGGCAACAAGAAGACAATGTCCTTTCTGCTGGCATATGCTGCAGGGCCCACAGCACTCAGGGAAAAAACCTCCCCCATGGTATGCCACCCTAACACTGCTTCTCCAGCTGCTCCAGTGCAGCTCTCTGGGGCAGGTCTCTGGATAGATCAAGCACATGAGGACTAGAGAACTTATATGCATTTAATTTCCACTCCATTTGCAAAATATTAGCCATTCCCCATGATTCTGACATGTATCATGTTTCATCTCACTGAAGTAGAGGGAAATGCCTGCCTTCCACCCTGTATTTGGAATTATTAGGTGTGCTGGATTCACAAAGACTAGCACAGAAAGGCCAAAATCAGGCTCAGCTCTGCATGACACATTAGTATCAAAAGGGGAGAAGTGGGTGCAGATTTATCCTTCAACTTCATCACAACTACACAAAATTTTCTGCAGTTTGTTTTTATCCTCTTTTTAAACTCACATGAATAATAAATACATACTAAACCAAAAATACCTGGAAGCCTGCCACAGGTAGTATATCAAGATTCCAACAGAGGATGAGTGTAATAATGGCAAAAGCAACTATGTGATTGAAGAAGCAAAAATCACTTCCGAGGCATGTGGAGGTACTTATTTTCCAATGGCAGCAGAAGAATTTGAAAGTCCATGAGCTTCAAGGGCCAAGACCTTGGTGACCAAGATGCCCATCTCCTGTGTTTCACTGTGCAAATAAAGCCGCAGATCCATCAGTTACGCAGATGTGACCTGAATACTTCATCCCAGTGCTCTGCGCAACGTGTCAAAAAGGGCCATTGAACTGAACCAATAGGCCCTTTGCTGGAAATACCTTTTTAAATCGCCACACAGCACAGTAGCTTATCAGTCTTTGATGTAAGAGAAGAAAATTTTACTTCAGTAAATACTAATTCAAAAATTCATTTTCACTCATTTGAGCATATTTAAATACAAAATCCTTGTTAAAAACCAAAATAAATATTACTGCATTGCATTCCCATCACAACTGGGAAAGAATTTAGAATAATAAATATGTGAAGTAGCAAGGATAAATAAAGCTTTGCATCCTTTCTGAGAAAAAAAAAATAGTAACTGATAGCATTAGAAACAGTATTGAAATAACCTCACTCTAGGCAGGCAGAAACAACTTAGATCGCTTTTTACTTCACATCTAAGAAACATGCTGCCTCAACATTTTAGAATTTGAGTGCCAAATTCATCTTGACAAAAGACAATAGAACAGTGAAAAGAAAATGCTCCTCCTCCCCTGCCTCCCACCCAGACAGGGGCATAGGAGGAGCAGACAAGGTGTAACACCACCAGGTGAAGTAACCACTGACCAAGAAATGCTGCATGTAGAAATTTCCAGACCATTTTACTGATGTTTTTTTTAAGTCTGTTCCTCACTGATCTACCTAAGCAAGGTAAGAACTGTGATGGTGTTAGTGAAATGAGGGGGGAAGGATCAGAGAGAAGACAAGCCACGAGGTCCTTGCAGGAGCTAGAAGAGATGCTAAGAAGTGGCACGGTGCAGGGGACAGATCATGAGTTAAGGGACAGGGGCAGCCACTGATCCTCTTCACTGGACTGTCTGAGAGCCAGGAGGGAGGCAGGACAGCACGACGGGCAGCACAGTCAGAACAAACCTGAGTCTAGCACAGGCGAAATGCAGGCATGAGAAGATATTGCAAGGAGCCTTTGTAAGAGCAGGGCATGGAGTTGCAAAGCCCAGAGTAAAGCAGGGTGACTGCTTGAGGTAGGAAAAAATTAGGACATCAGTGTACTATCTGGCTGTCAGAACGAAAAAAGGGACACATTCTCTCCTCCATTCAAAAATAAAATCAAATAAAATTACAGCGTGTCTTTGAATAAGTATAAATTTTCTCAGTAAATTCTGTACACCACAAGCAACCAAATATTTTTTTCCATCTATTTTTATATATCTGCAAAGTGACACAACACAGAAACATAAGCCTTCAATAAATGCAAAATCGTTCTTATCTATTCTATCTGCACAGAAGCTGCATCTTAGTTGGCAAATTTCGGTTAAATGGGTGAAAAAGGCCCACAGATTTTTATGGTGTGCATGCATACCAAGAGAGAGAAAAAAATTCAGGTATAAAAATTCCACCTGACATTTGATCATGCTGGTTTTACTTAAAATCTCAGAGCCCACTTTTTAGTCGTAGCAATGGGTCCCCCTAGTGCGTAAACCCATAATTGACGAATTTTGTCCCTCATTTCTCTGAACACAGGTAAGAATCGCATTTGATTACCAAGTGGAAGTTGCTGCTTTTAGGAACGTGAACGTGAAAAGATATGGTTAACTTTTATGCAACTTTTTAAAAACATAAAGCACAGACACAACAATATATATTCCTACTGAACTGTTTCATCAAGCAATCAAGTAACATCCTGAACATTTATGTTTTAAAACAATAGCAATATAAATAAATCTTTCTGTGAAGATTGCCCTGGGTAGGGCATAAAAAATTTGTCAAACAAAAAAACTGTGTGAGAAAGAAAAATGAGTCCTGCTAACATTTTTCCAAGTCATGAAATCCAGTGTTTCACAGAGAAATGAAATAGATGCTGTTAGCACTGCAACTGCTTTCATAAATATGTCAGTCATTATAAGCTGGCATAATTAGTTCACTCACACAGCTCTAGACATCAGCACCTATTTTATTAACTGAAGAGGTCTCCATTAGGATAGTGGGATTATGGTTTGCTCTTTTTGGACTACTGGAGAAGTAGCTAATTTCCACTGGGGGCTGAATTGTTCCCTTTTTTAATGTCTTTTTAAGGGTGGCCCAGTACGATCTACATTAACTAGTATTTTTTACTAATTTAATTTAATTGGGATTGTTTTATTTATATATATAGAAATCAAAAATACCATACAGACATTTCACTACTTTCCTTTTCAGGTACAGCACATTACTCTAGTTTTAACCTCTATTGTATATCTATGCCTTTCACTAACCAAGAGAGCACAAACTGGCTGTTTTTTAAGCTTTTTTAACCCCATCACAATTGGGTTAAAATAGATCTATTTATTTTAAGAGTTTTCACAACTCCCAATTCAATGCTAACTGCTCACTAATATATTTCTTTCTTATCCTATATTTCCATTTACAGCTGGGACAGTCACTCTGCTGCAATCTCTCTGACTCCAGCAGAGGAGTGGGAAGAGTGCCTGCCAACACCTGGGAAAGAAGGAAGAAGCTACAGAACTTGATGTAAATTACTGCAAGCTTTTGCTAACACAAATTGTCCAAATCCTTTTCACACCAGTAAAGTAGGCTTTATCATCAGTCAAATTTCAAGGTCACTTAAGAAAAAGATTCAAAACTAAAACTAACAAAAAACCCCCCACACCCAAACCAAAAACCCCCAAACAAACAACAAAATAAATTTTAAAAAAGAAACTAAGAAAAAATCAAACAAAATAAGACCCTTTCAGAAGTTCATTTCATTAAATTATAATTAAAATAAAGTATTCATAATTACAGTCTGCAATTAAAAAAGTGTATCCAGAAGTTATAACATCGTTTCCACTAAATATTTGGAACAATCTTATTTAGAAAAGTAACCCCTTCCTGCTAGGCCCATTCTTTATCCCTTTAAGAAGAATATTTTAAAGGAATTCTTCCTTTAAATTTATTTCTTCCCTTGAAATTCATTTAAGTACTCTTTTATAAGTGGTTTTCAAATTAGTAAAGGCTAAAAAGTGGAAAATACAACCTTCACCACCAATACGCTCATATGTCATTTCAAAAAGACCTACATATGGAAATTTCCCACTTATGTATTCTGAGAGCTATCACTTCTGACTGCTGGTAATTGCCAATGTGTTCAGTTTGCTTAGCAACAGTTTTACAGTAGATGTACCATTTGTGCAATCATAAAACTAAGACACTTGCAGATTCTCTAGAAGTATACGATGCTTCTACTGATTTTCTGCTAATGTGTGTAATATCTTAGTAAGAGTATCTGGATGGATTTGTCCAGATATTTCCTTGGTGTACCTTAGGGAAGCCCCAAAAACAGTGACCTCTTTGTCCCTCTGCAGAACTGGTGGTTTTTTATCTTTACTCAAAAATGGGAACATTCTAAGCACCCCTACAGACTTACATACATGGTAACTACAGAAAATGAGTTCTACAGAAGTTTTCCTAGTGCCAGTTTGAATCTTCTACAACCTATTGACTTAATGGAAAAGCTGAAGAAAATGAAGTTCTTGCTTCAATCAGGCTCCTTGTGCATCAAGGCAGGTTGCGGTCACAGCCATTTACTGCTTAATAGTAGGACCCAGTTCAACCAAAACGAATAAAGGGTTGCTTATATGAGCGTGTCTCGGGGATGGTTTATTATCCCATCCCATTTTGGGAAGTTTTGGATCTGTTTTGTTTTGCGCCCAGGCGGCTTCTGTCCCAGCCCTTCCCTGGCTCCGCAGCGGTGGCGATGAATGGAAGCAGGGCCGAGGTTTCCGGGAGGAGCTGGGGACGGGCAAAGGGCAGTCCTTCCCTTTGCAGCGCGGGCTGTTGGACTCACCACGCAGCTGGTATCTCTGACCAGGGATCCTGCTGTTCTTGTGGGTTTTGTCTGTTTCTCTTGTGGTTTTTATTTATTTTTTTGCTTTGGCACTGTGACTGAGCTTGCCAGCTTGGCTTCTTTCGCTGCTCTGCAGTGGGAAGCCCAGAGCCAGTGCGTGCCCCGCCAGGACCCGGGACGACCCTCATTTCCCACTGGGGGCTGCCCCCGACGCACAGCCTGGACCCACGTTCCAGCCAGCGTCGGAGAGAAACCCCGGGGAGCCTCTGTGGCTGGTGCGTTCAGGAGCTGGGCTGCTGCTGTCCCAAGCCCTGCCATGCCTCTGCTCCGGGTTTTTGCCACACTGTCGCCCTTCACCCCCTGCCTGCCCGGACACCCCGCAGTTCCAGCTACAGCTGCGGAGTCTCTGCTGCCGCTTGCTTGCTACCTCCGAGTGAGCCCGTCCTGCCATTACAGCTTGCTTCTCTTGAGATTCCTTCTACAGCCCTTTTGCTATCCCGAGGAGGCACGACGATCGGTTGCCTCTGCGCGTTTGCAAAAGAAGCCCCTTCTCCATCCCTTCTGCCGGCTGTGTCCGCCATCGTCCACCTGAGAGGGGCCGCTCGCGGCACAGCGCCCCCTGCAGGCGCAGGGGACTCACCGCACCCGCCCTGCCCGGCCGGGAGCCACCGGCGCCCCTGCTGGCTGCAACCGGCACTGCACCAAGCGGAAAGCGCCTGACAGCCGGGAGAAGGCTGCTGGTGGGTTTTCGGCAGTGATAAGGTTCCACAATTTCGTTATCTAGCACCTACTCAATTTTTTTTTTCCTTTTTCTGTGCCTTGTGGGCACACTTATTTTTTGGTTAATAAACAGAGGTTTTTTTCACTTTCACCCCCTGGTATCCATTTCATTTGGCAGAAGAAAAGGGAGTTATTGAAGCCCTTTGTCTTTAGAGGAAATGTTCATTCCAGGGCGTTTTCTCCTGATATTTGTCTCAACAGAGCAGCACATCCATCAGATATGAGTCCACAAAAACCCCTCCTACTGTGTGACAGGTTACGAGCAACTACAAGCAATCTATGGGGCAAATGGATTTAGTGCAATTGTTCTTATCCTCTGTTCTTGTGTAATTTGTAATAAAAACCTCTGCCAACAAAGTTTACTTTGTAATGTCCCAGAACTGCACATAGCCTGCAAAACTTTCTTTGGACAGGATTTAAAAATTGAAGGACTTCTCTGCTTCATGGCTTAACCACCACAGCCTCCAACAATGCCACTCACGACAGAAACATCTTCCTGAGTTGCAGCACAGTGCAGGAAGAGAAGTTGTATCCATGAGCTCTACTAAGAACTTGAGAGACCAGAGACAAAGAGATCAACATGGACCCTCATGGTCCCTTTGGGCTGCCATTCCTCTCATGCAGGCCTGTGGCTTAGCTTGAGTTCAGGGCCAGCTGTGTCCCTTCCCAGTGCCTCTGTGCTCTTCCCTCCTTTCACAAACTGCCTCTTCAGTCTCTGCTCTGTTGCCAGATAAGTTGCCATGGTTTCCCTTTTCCTCTTTGCGAAGCTCCACCAGCATGGTTAAGCACAGCTCTGCTGTACATGGTAAAGTTAAGCACACCAGCAAAACACTCAAGATGTTCTCAACTCAAGCAGAGCCTCCACACGATGCAGTATGTGTACCCTTAACATTATCTGACTGTTGACGACTTAACTGTGCCATGGAAACTTTCACATGAAACACAAACCAAATAACGTTTGATGCCACAAACTTAGTATGTAAAAGACAGCTCTAAAATAAGCCAGTAGAGTAGTAGTTGGTGTACACTGCATTCCAACATGGTGTTTTTATTCATTTGAAAATTCTCAATTTCCTCAAAGTTGCATGGTATTAATTAGCATATTGATGGACTATTTGGCACAGTTATAAATAATTGTTACTTGTTACTCTAGGTTCTTAAAAAGAGATTCCAGTGATTTCAGTACATTCCCTAAGCTGCCATTTTTAGACTTCCACCAGGCATCACTGTCCTCCATAGCAAAGGTGACAGAGGAACATTTGTCCCACGTACTCCGAGCCAGACCTTGTTCATTTAACACTAACCCACTTTTGCAATTCTAGAAATAAAGCACACATTCAACAGCACACCTATAACGCACGTAGTGACTGCTGAACCTTGACACTATTCTACAGCAGAGATGATAAAATGTGCCACCAAATTACTCTCTTCCTCTCTGATATCAGGCAAAGTATAGAAAGAAAAAACTCTGCATCTGTATCCTATGATACACCAAGAGAACTACAAAAAAGGTACCGGGATAGGTGTGAGCCCCACAGAACACACAGAACTGAATACAGTGTCAATGCTGGGCCTGAGCTGACAGTTACAAGGTCAGAGACTAGATCTTACCAAGCTCTGCTCTGTGATCTGTCACAATAATTGTCAGGTGGTGAATACCAAGAAAAGTCAACAGGAATTGCAACAACCCCAGTACAAAAAACTGCGAGATTATCACTCAGCAGCACAGAACAAACATTGTTTTGAAATGTAAAAATCTCCAGAACAGTGAAATGAAGAAAAAAAGTAAAACCAAACATTGAGACAGTACCACTGTCCTGATAGTTTCTTTCTCCCTTTTGTGTCACTCCCTCAGTCTGAGTGACTTACAAGACCTCTCTCCATGTCACTGGCCTGTGTTTGTGGAGCCTTATACTATTGTTACCTGGCCCCTAACAAATGCTGCCATGTGTCTTGGGGTAATTCTATGACCATACTGTATTCCCCATTGCCTGCTTGATCTCTAGTGTACCTTTAAATTGCAAAGGGGGGAGAGAGAAGCCGAGAGAACTCTTCATAGCAGCTAGCTTGACCTTGCATCTAGAATGTTTTGCATTCTTTTCTCTCCCAGTCTGACAGCTTTTGTTGGTTGGAGGCGTTTTGCTCTCTAGCTTCTTCAGCTTTCAGCGGAGAAGGGACCGTGATCTGCCTCAGCGGCTTCGTTTCCTTTTTGGACTGTTTTTGACTTGCTTTTCATCCGAGACCAGCTCCCATCTCCGGACTTGCTCGGCAGGACCCTCCAAGGGGGATCGTCGGACCCTGCCTGGCCGGCCCGGCCCAGCTCAGGACTGCAGGTTTTACCTACAAAAAGAACTCTAAAATCCATAGTCCTCTTTTAGGGGACAGGGGAGGGGGTTTCCATATCCTTTTTTGCCCCGTGACAGCGGGGGACTCTGTTAAATAAATAGTTTTTTTCACTTTTACTCAAGAAATTATTTTCCTGAACCCGTGGGGGAGGTGCTGCCGGGGCCTGCTTGCCTGGCAGGCAGGAGAGAGAGAGAGAGACGCCCCTCTCAGGTTGTTTCCTCTTGAATTTGTGTCCAAACTGGCACACCATGTCTGCAAAAACAAAGTAAGGTTTACCAAGTACATTGCAAAAGCTAGAAAAAAAGGCCTCAATTCACAAGACACAAAGCAGATCTTACTGGAAGAGTTACAGACACTAAGTGGTCACCTATCAAGAAATAAGTACCAGCCATCTACAGAGATGGTACCGTCCCCATAAAGACCACTGCATGATGTTAGAACACTCGAAGGGCACATTCAAAGGTAGGATTTTTGAGAAAAAAGTTTGTTCAAGACAACTAACAAACCTTC